>JAEIIM010003188.1:0-10735 GCA_018874515.1 Drosophila greeni | reverse complement strand
GGAAGGATCTTAAATTGGGGTATATACGAATTTAATATACCCTTCCAAGGAATATAATTTATATTTTTTTATTATTTTCTTAAACTATATCTACTATATCCTTTACTCATATTTTTCCCTCCTCTTCCCTAGTCTCTGGTGGACCCCCTTCAGTTGCGGCTAGCAGCTCCATCGCTCCTTCTGCCAGTGCCCATCCGCCGTCCACGAAGAAGGAGAAGCACCAGCGCACCAAGCAGACCGACAAGGACAAGGACAAGGACAGCAACAACAAGGACAAGGACAGCAACAAGGACAAGGAGAGCAACAAGGACAAGGAGGAGAAGCAGCCGGGCAGCAGCGGCAAGCGCAAGAAGGAGAAGATTAGCGTGGAGAAAATCGACACCGGCGACTTCGTGGTCGGCATCGGGGACAAGCTGAAGGTGAACTACCACGAGAAGAAGTCGCCGAGCTCCCATGGCAGCACCTACGAGGCGAAGGTCATCGAGATCAGCGTCCAGCGCGGCGTCCCGATGTACCTGGTCCACTACACCGGCTGGAACAACCGCTACGACGAGTGGGTGCCGCGCGAGCGGATTGCCGAGAACCTCACGAAGGGTTCCAAGCAGAAGACCCGCACCATAAGCACGAGCAGTGCCAACAGTGGTAGTGGTGGAGGAGGTGGTTCCCTCTCCGTGCAAGGCTCCTTGCCGCCAGGAGTGGCGGAGAAGCAGCAACAGCAGCAGCAGCAGTCCGGCAAGGAGGGTGCCTCGAAGATTCCGCCCTCGTCGGGGGGACTTGCCTCTGGCCCGGGAGCCTCCCCGTTGCCTGGTTCCCTGGGAGGTTCCAGCTCCACGCCCTCCCTGCTCTCGTCCACTTCAGTGAAGACCCCCACATCGGCTGGGGCCAAGCGTGGACGCGGTCGCAGTGACTCCATGCCGCCGCGCTCAACGACGCCCTCCTCGGTGGTGGTCTCTGCCACAGGACGCACCAAGTCCCCGGCTGCCTCGCAGCAGCACCTGCAGCAGGGAATGAAGAAGCGACCGACGCGCGTCCTGCCGGGAACCACCGCCTCCCGCCGCACCTCAGACGCCTCGATGGCCACCGAATCAGACTCGGACTCCGATGAGCCCGTGCGACGTCCCAAGAGGCAACAGCTAGCTAAGGAGAAGACCCAGGCGGGCGGCAAGCAGCAGCAGCCAGGCAAGGGTCGCGGGGCCAGCAGTGCCTCCTCCACGGCCCCGCCCAGAGAAGATCCAAGCGATGATTCCGAAGAGGACGAGGAGGAGGAGGAGCCGCCGAAGCAGCAGCAGCAGCCATCGGTGTCCGCGCGGGGAGGCTCCCGTGCGGGCGGCAACCGTGCCATGAGCAGCGGCGCTGCCTCCGCCAAGGGACGGGACTACGATCTCAGCGAGATTCGGTCGGAGCTCAAGGGATTCCAGCCGCAACTCCTCACTAGCAGCCTGCCCAGCGAGAAGAAGGAGGCCGCCATCAAGACCGAGTCCTCCTCCGCCGCCGCCGAGCCCGCTTCCCACCTCCAGGAGGTCGTCAAGAAGGAGCCCGGCAAGCTGGAGTCCTCGGTCAAGAGTCGCAGCTCCACCGAGATGTCCTCGGAAACGGAATCGTACGCGGACGAGGACTCGCAGTCGTCGGACTACCGCAAGCAGCCGAAGGGAGCCGTCAAAGGCGCCACTCCCGCCAAGATGCAGCATCAGGATCAGCTCCTGCCCAAGCGCGAGCTGCTGGCGGCCGTCAAGGAGGAGCCAGCTTTGAAAGTAGAGCCCAAGGCGGAGCCCAAGACCGAGGAGGAGGCGACGCCGAAGAGCAAGCCGCCCTTCTTGTCAGGGGCAGACATCAAACCCACCACGTTGATAGCTCCTGCTAGATTTGGTGCCGCCTCCTCGGTGCCAGGCCAAGCCGGGACAAGCTCCTCCACGGCCAAGTACACGTCGGTGATTGTGGAGAAACTGCTGACCTTCGGCGGCGGCAAGAAGGCGGCAGCCACGGAGCAGCAGCAGCATCTGCCGCTGAAGAAGGCGGCTGTAACAGCGGGTAGCAACAATCAGGAATCGAAGAAGTTCGCCGAGCCGGTGGCCAGCCTGAAGGTGGAAATGCCCGCCGCCTGCTCGCCCTCGTCCTCCTCCTCCTCGTCCAGTTCGTTCTGCTCGAGCGGCTCGGGCAGCGGCAGTTCCAGCTCGGCCACGCGCTCCCTGCCGGACATGAGTAAGCTGGAGATAAGTGGAACCTCTGCTGGGGGTGCAGGAGCACCCTTGGGGAATGCTCCTAGTGCAGCTAGCAGCTCCTCGGGCTCTGGAGGACCCACCATCAAGGAGAGCAAGTACAGCAGCAGCAGCAGTGGCGGAGCTGCTGCAGCAGGAGCAGCCGCTGGAACGGGACTAAGCATGCGCAAGCTGCTCTCCTCGGATGTCTACGAGTTCAAGGACACGGAACCCTTTGAGTTCGAGAAGCGCATTTCGCCCATGGCCTCGGTGGGAGCAACAGGAACGGGAGCAGCGGGAGCAGCAGCCACCGGGTCTGCAGTGGCCTCGGTGATCACAGCTGTGTTGCCACCACAAGCACAAGGAGCAGGAGCAGGAGCATCCGGAACGGGATCAGCCACATCCTCTGGCGGCGCTGCTCCTGTCGTCGTCAGCTCGGCGGCCAGAAAGCAGGCGCTTAAGGCCAGCGCCATGCAGCACAGCCTAGAGGTGCATCAGCTCCACCAGACCTCCGCTTCCTCGTCCTCCGCCTCCTCCGCGGGCTATGGCTCCCTTTCGAGTGGATTGCCTGCAGCTGCCAAGCCCAAGAAGAGGGGTTCGCCGCTGAAGGAGTCAGCTCTGGGCCTGGAAAAGGGCAAGAACCCGAAGCTGGACAGGGAACAAGTCCAGCAAGGCGACCCCAAGCCGCAGCAGCTGACGCCGCCCACCTTAAAGGTGCCTCCGTTGGCGGCGGCGGGACAACTGACGCCCTCTGCCGTGGTGAATCCAGTAAAGATGCACACGCCACCGGGAACGGGAGCAGCTTCTACCCCTGCGGGCACACCGCCGACATCCACAAGTGCCGCCAACAGCTCGCCATCGATGGCCCTTCCCAGCCAGCTGACGCCGCACCATGCCACGCCCTTCGATGCGCTGAGGAAGTCGCCCAGCTTCAACCTCAACATTACCGCGCTGAACGAGGAGCTGGCGCAGACGGTCCAGGAAACGACGCGCGCTCTCACGGACGCCCTGCAGCCGCCGCCGACGATGCCGACGACGCCCGTGGCTTTGCCAGTGCCTGGACCAGGGATTCCAACGATTGCACCCACGGCCTCAGCCGCCCTGAGCTGTCCTGGGACACCCCCAACAGCACCCAGCTCCACCACCACCATCGTGACCGCCTCCCCCAAGCTGAGCACGCCCCCGCAGGCGCCCAAGCAGCCGGCAACGGCGCCCCACATCGTGGGCAGTCCCTTCATCGAGACGCGCAACGTGTTCGAGCTGAGCACCTCTAACGAGGGCAGCGGCTACAGCTCCGGCGAGTCCAAGGATAATAAGCTGGAGAAGCTGGAGAACGTGAAGATCCTGCTGGCCGGCGCGGCGGGACCCTTCGACCTGGGCGCGGGAAGCTACGAGCAGAAGACCAGCTCCATAGCGGACAAGGTGCTGAAGGCGATCAGCCAGAAGAAGGAGGAGGTGGAGAACAGCAAGAGCAAGCCGGAGGCCACAGTCCCCGGCAAGGCAGCAGCACCGCCCGAGGATATTCCGCCGCCCAAGCTGGAGCCGAGCAGCAGCCAGGCCATCAAGCTGGACACTTTGAAGCTGCTGGGCGAGCCCCTCAAGATCCAGACGGGGCTCCTCGGCGAGCTCTACCGACCCGGACCAGCCACCAGCAGCCCGGAGACCAAGTCCATCCTCGAGTCCTCGCTGCCGGCGAAGAACAGCGAACTGAGCGAGACGATCCAGAAGCTGGAGTGCGCCATCCAGCAGCGAAAGACGCCTGTGGGCGGAGCCCACTCGCTGGCCAGCTCCAACGCGGGCACCCCACCCGCCGCGCACACTCCGAACTCGACGGCCACCGCGGGGCCGGGCTTCTCCGATGACGAGTCCATCGACAGCACCGACTCCGAGCAGCGGCTGGTCATCGAGGATGTGATAGCGGAGGAGCACACCACGACCACGACGACGGGGGAGCAGAAGAGCCCCGGTTCGGGGCAGGAGGAGGGTCAGACCACGGCCACCATGGTGACGGCAGTCACCTCCGTGGAGACGGAGGCCACCAGCAGCAGCAACGCCACGCCGCCCGTGTCTGCGCCCGTGAAGCTGGAGCTAAGCGGCGGCAAGTCCCTGTCCGGCATCCAGGCGCCGATTCCCCTGAAGCTCACCGAGGGCGGCAGCTCCTTTGCCGGCAAGCTCACCGCCGTGGTGACCCAACCCCCGCCGCTGGCCAAGCTGCAGCACAGCACAGCGGAGGAGGCGGCGGCCAAGACGACGCTCAGTTCGTTTGGGATTCCCATCGTGGTGCCCGAGATCCCCGCCTCCGTGGTGGTGGCCACGCCTGCCCTGATGGTGGCCTCCTCTGTGATGCGTCCCAGTCCTGGGTCCACCTCAAGCTCGCCCGCAGCAGCCGGCACACCCGTCCTGATCTCACCCAAGGCCTTCCAGACGGCCCCCAAAGTGGCTGCCGGCGATGTCTCTGGCGGCGGACTACTCCTGAAGACCTACACGGGCGTTGGAGGTGGCGGTGGCGTGGTGACGACCACCGTGGTGGCACCTGTGGCCGCCTCGAACTTTGCCCAACACCAGGGACAGCAGCAGCAGCAGGCTAGCAGTGTGCTCCCGGAGATGCCCAGCGGCTACGTAATCGAAGCGGAGAGCGGAGCAGAGATCCCGGTCGTCAGCTCACCCGTGGTGTCTCGTCCCTTTGTGATGCACGCCGTCGGCAAGGAGATCTTCAATGTGGCAGCACCCGCCGGCTCGCCGCTGATCAGCGATCCCCACAACGATCAGTCCATCAATTTGCTCTGCGAGGAAACAATTCCCGGCAGTCCGGCGCCCAACTACGGCGGCAAGGAGGAGCAGGTGCTGCCCGCCTTGGCCCTCGTCTCGGGGATAACCCCCATGCCTGCGGACACGCCACCAGCAGTAGCCACTTCCCTGCAGCAGCAACAGCAGCAGCCACAAGCACAGCAAATGCAGCAGCAGTCCACCTCGGAGGCGGTGCACCCCTCGGCCACCAATAGTTCGCCGGATTCGGCCAGCCAGGAGGATGAGAGCGGAGAGGAGACGCAGCAGAAGAAGAACCTGGAGCATGGACACGAGCACGAGGACTCCACGGGACTGAGCAAGCGCAAGCGAACCCGGAAACAGGTGCCGCTGAGCGCCCAGGCCACGGCAGCCGTGGCCGCGCAGCTGCAGTCGCTGGGCAAGCGGCGTCGCCAGGTGTCAGGGATGCGCAGCCAGAAGACCACAGCGACAGGTGAGTGAGGGGAAGGAAGTACTGGAAGGGGAAGCAGTATTAATGTAATCTCTTTCTGCAGCTGGTTCCGACACGGACGACAATTCGGATAACATTGTGCCCATGGCAGGACAGCAACAGCAGCAGCAGCAGCAGCAGCAGGTGCAGCAGCAGCGCCAGAGTGCGCGCCACCAGCTGCTGCTGCCCCAGGCCACTAGCGCCCAGCTGCAGCAGCAGCAGCAGCAACAGCAACATCAACTGCAGCAACAGTTGCAACAAGCAATTGGAGGCAACCAAACAGGAGTGCGTCCCTGTCCCTACAACTTTCTGGTGGAGTTGGGTGAGTTTTTCAGGCTGTCTTTTATCTGCATACCCTTTCCCTAACTTGTTTTGTTCTTCACACAGATCCCGCTCTCAGCTCCGACGAGTGCATCACGATCCTGCGCAAACAGATCCAGGATCTACGCAAGGCCTACAACACCATCAAGGGCGAGCTGGCCGTCATCGATCGGCGGCGCAAGAAGCTGCGGCGTCGCGAGCGCGAGAAGAAGCAGCAGCAGATGCAGAGCCAGCAGCAGCAGGGCAAGCTTTGTGCCTAGAATTAGGTCTCCCTCCCACCACACACCCAGGATAAGTGCAAATAAGGAAGGCGAAAGGTTCAAGCAAACACACCCAGCAAGCGGGAGCACAACAAATTGTACAATATCTTTTACACATCCATTATAATTTTTTTTTTTTGTGGCTCCCCTTGCTAATTAGTTTATAGAGCTACAGAGATTAAGCGAAATTCGATGATTAGGGTTTTACAAAAGAAAATACATTGTGTAAGATGTATGCAGCAATAAGTGAAGCGGGTTTTTATTTGTATAACTTAACTCAAAGAGCAGCTAAACCACCTGCAAACCTTGTTAAAAATTTAAAAGAGAAGAAACCCCATTGAAAACGTAAGAAAAACCTCCTTAAAACTCTTCAAATAACACAACTTTTTAATCAGTTTTCAAGCTTTCAGAGTTTAGGACACAGCATAGCCTCCCTCGAGCAGAATGTGGTGACCGTTGACGAAGCTGGACTTGCTGCTCAGCAGATAACCGGTGGCGTCCACCACCTCGTGCACCTCGCAGAAGCGATTTAAAGGGATGTGAGCCAGCAGAGGCCCACTCTTGGCCGGATCCGTCCAGTTGTCGCGTCCCATTTTGGTCAGCACCACGGTGGGATTTACAGAGTTGACGCGTATCTTGCGGGGACCCAGTTCCAGGGCCAGGGACTTGGTCAGCGAGTCGAGAGCCGCCTTGGTGGCACTGTAGGCGGTGTGGCCGGTAAAGGAACGCGAGGAGGCTATCGAGGAGACGTTGACAATGGAGGCGCCATCACGTAGGCGAGGCAGCAGGGCCTGGGTGACATTGAACACGGCCTTGATGTTGACATCAAAGTGACTGCAAAGATTAGGAAATTAATTTAATTTCCGAACTTTTTACAAACTCTCCCTCAGTCTCATTATAAATATCCTTCATCCTTCAACTTACGTGTCAAAATCCTGCTCAGTGAGCTCCTCGAACGGCTTGATGATGGCCACGCCCGCATTGTTCACCAGTCCGTCCAGCAGGGGGACCTTGGCCAGGACCTCGCGAACCTTCTGCCACTCGCTGAGGTCCAGCTGCAGCGGCTGGATGTGCTTTGGATCGAGGGAAACCAGCTCCTTGAGCTGCTCCTCCTTCCTGGCCACCGCAATTACGCTGGCTCCAGAGCTGGCCAGCTGCTTGACCAGGGCGTGGCCAATGCCGGCTCCAGCTCCAGTTACCAGGATTACCTTGCCAGCGAGATCGGTCCACATGATGGCTCTTTTTAAATATATATACTATATATGTTGATCCGTGTTGATGGGGAGGCAAAACTAAACTGGAAGTTGTAGTGTTTACCCCTTATCGAGGTACTAATCTCCAGCCGGTCGGTGGGGAGCTTTCATCGGAGATCGTAGAGCTGGAGAGGCCCAGAATCGGGAGCTTTGGCTCTCCCGGCTAGGGCGTTTAAGGTCGTTTCTCGATCGCAGCTCTCCCGCGGAGGCAGGGAACAGTAAAGACGGGTGTCGTGCTCTCCCTATAGCTGATAAAAAATAAGCTATAAATAGATTTGGATCCGGATTTGAGAGCACGGCTCCCTCTCCTCTGAGATGAACTGGATTCTTAAAAGATTAGATTAATTAAGGCAATGGAAAAGTTTCAAAATGGAAACATTTGCAAATTATAAACAAAATTAGCAATTTGAAAGGTTTCTATCGTAAACTGTCCAGGAATATGCTAATAAAATGTTTTGTAATTGTTATAACATTCAAATACTTCATTGTAGCGCCAAATGTGCTATCGATAACGATAAATTTATAAGTTGTGGTGAACTTTAGACATTTTCAGCAGAGAAGATGCGGGCACACTGCGCCCTTTGCAGAACTCACGATATTAATATACGATATTTAGACGAAAATATCGATAGTATTTTTATATCAACAACTTTTGCAGACAACAAATTTGTTTTTAAATGAGTTACTGACTTAAAGCGACTTAAAGAAATGGCGCAAACGCAACCCACAGGTAAATACTAGACCAGTAAGCAGTTGCAGCTGAGAGAGTGACCAGAATCTCCCTTTTTTGCCCCTTTTTAGCAGCCAAACGCGTGAAGCTGGAGAAGCCGGCTGCGAATCCTGTCGAGGAAGATGGTAAATATAAGCAGAGAATCCTAATTGAGGAGAGTAACCATGTCCTACCCCCACAGAGACGCCCTCCGTGTTCAATCCCAAGTACCGGGTGTGCCCCTACCTGGACACCATCAACCGCAACATGCTGGACTTTGATTTCGAGAAGCTCTGCTCCATCTCGCTGACCCGGATCAATGTGTACGCGTGCCTGGTGTGTGGCAAGTACTTCCAGGGGCGCGGGACCAACACCCACGCGTACACGCACTCCGTGGGCGAGGCGCACCACGTGTTCCTCAACCTGCACACCCTGCGCTTCTACTGCCTGCCCGACAACTACGAGATCATCGACTCCTCGCTGGACGACATCAAGTACGTGCTGAATCCGACCTTCCTGCGCCAGGAGATCGCCCAGCTGGACCAGGTGCAGCCGAAGCACTCGCGCACCGTGGACGGAGTGCTCTATCTGCCTGGGATCGTCGGCCTGAACAACATCAAGGCGAACGACTACTGCAACGTGGTGCTGCACGCCCTCTCGCACGTGGGTCCGCTGCGGGACTACTTCCTGCGGGAGCAGAACTATGCGCACATCAAGCGCCCGCCGGGCGACTCCATGTTCACGCTCGTCCAGCGCTTCGGCGAGCTGATGCGAAAAATGTGGAACCCGCGCAACTTCAAGGCGCACGTCTCGCCCCACGAGATGCTGCAGGCGGTGGTGCTGTGGTCCAGCAAGCGCTTCCAGATCACTGAGCAGGGCGACCCCATTGACTTTCTCTCCTGGTTCCTCAACACCCTGCACCGCGCCATGAAGGGCACCAAGCAGCCCAACTCGTCCATTCTCTACAAGATCTTTCTCGGCGAGATGCGGATCTATACGCGGAAAATACCGCCCGTGGAGCTGGACGACACGGCCAAGGCGGAGCTGCTGGCCACCGAGGAGTACAAGGACCAGGTGGAGCACACGAACTTCATCTACCTCACCTGCGACCTGCCGCCGCCGCCGCTGTTCATCGACGAGTTCCGCGAGAACATCATTCCGCAGGTGAATCTCTACCAGCTGCTGGGCAAGTTCAACGGCAGCGCCGAGAAGGAGTACAAGACGTACAAGGACAACTTCATGAAGCGCTTCGAGATCACCCGCCTGCCGCAGTTCATCATTCTGTACATCAAGCGCTTCACCAAGAACACCTTCTTCCTGGAGAAGAACCCGACCATTGTCAACTTTCCCATCAAGTGAGATTCTTCTTTTTGCTGCATATATTTTTCCTAATTTGATTTGCGTTTCAGGAACGTGGACTTTGGCGACATTCTGGGCATGCGAAAGCGGGACACGAATGTCAAGGACACAAAGTACAATCTGGTGGCCAACATTGTGCATGACGGCGACCCCAAGAAGGGCACTTATCGTGCTCATATTCTGCACAAGGCCAACGGGCAGTGGTACGAGATGCAGGACCTGCATGTCACCGAGATTCTGCCCCAGATGATCACGCTCACCGAGTCCTACATACAGATCTACGAGCGCTGTGCGGACAGCTCCTGATGGAACTTCAAGCTGTGTTTTTTGGTTTTTATTAGCAATTTAATATATGATCCCCGACCAGCATCCAAATAAACAAGTGAAGAAGAGAACTGGACGAGTGCTGGGTACTTTAATTGGTTTAGGACCCAGCATCAGCTGCAGTTGAAGCTTTGACGAGATGCGCATGCGCCACGAATTGGGGCCATGAGGGGCATGCGAAAAAAAATCGATGCCAGTCGCCAGAACGGACGGACGCTAGAAGCAAGCATGTCGGAGCAGCCGGAGATTAGCAACAGCTACGAGACGGAGTGCCAGCGGGCGGAGCTCCTAGGCCTCCAGCCGCCGGATCGGGCCGAGTTCGAGCGGAAGCGCCAGGCGAGGCTGGAGCACGAACTGGCCGAGCAGGAGGCCGCCGAGGCGGTGGTAAGCATCACCCCAGGAGCCCCTGAATATACCTTCCACCACTAAGACTCCTTTTCGGGCTTAGCTGCTGGAACAGCAGGACGAAACGCTGGGCGGCGTGGGCGGCAAGCTGGGCGAGCTCAACAGCATCCTGTCCAGCACCCAACAGAAGCTGAATCGCTTCAAGCAGACGGCCTGCGGCAGTCTGACAAATATATTCTCACGGGGAAGCTCTGGGTCGGTGGATCTAACGGCGGGTGGCGCTGCAGGAGGAGGAGGAGGAACCGACCCGTCGGAGGATCGTCCCACGCCTCAGGTCGTGCTAGGCGCCAAGCCTCCTCCGACGGCAGCTGAGGTGAGCGCCGCCAAGGCGGCCAAGCAGAAGCGCATGGACTCGCAGCTGGACAAGCTGGACGCGCTGATAAACCAGGCGGACAATGCCCAGATAGCCATGAGCGAGCAGACCCAGCAGATGCGGCGCCTGGCCAAGTAGGAAGGTATTCAAACTATAATCTTTATTTCTCACTCTCATTCTCATTATTATTGTTATCTCTCCCTCCTAGCCGGAACACATGAGTTTCTCGCTTAAAACTAAACACACAAGTTGAGAGTTTACACCCAAAGCGCGTCTTCAATCACATTTGTCGAGCTGCAGGACGCGGCTGTCCTGCCTCGCACTCATCCCGTTGACTTTATCTACTATATAGTTATTATAT
>JAEIIM010003178.1:0-30788 GCA_018874515.1 Drosophila greeni | reverse complement strand
CAAAGCACATCTAAAACCCCTTTAATTTACCAATTTAATAGCCCATTAAATGATTTAAACAACATTATATATTATGGCAGTATTAATAGCTCTTATCCTGTTATCCAACGGTAATGTAATTAAAGTTATACCAACACGAAACTCACTACCATAAAGTGAACTCTCCCAGGCTTCTCACCTGACTCTGTCAGTTATCGGGACTTGGCTGCTTGGTCTTCCTTGCAAAAGCAGTTCCCATGTCAAATCGTATTCCTAATCGCATTATGTCCAATGCCCGGCCACTTCCAGAAAGAAATTAACTAAATATCAAAGAGGAGGCTCTTCTGCAGCTGCTTGAAGCTCTTCGGAGAGAAGATCTCACGGAAGCCACTCATTAGCATGTCAAATAAGCCAACTTGTCTCGGATTCTGTGCTGGACCACTTGGGGCACAGAATGACAAATAAGCCAATTGTATGCGACACCTTTTTTGGTGCCATGCTGAATAGGGGGAACTCCAGATAATTAAATATTAATGCAAATTTATGAGCGATTCTATGCATACATCACATTTAGTAAATATACCAGGCTGATGTCACACTCTGTCACTTATGCAAAGCCCGCTAAATGTTTTGCCTCAACATAACTAATCCTTACTTTTTTTCTGGAAATTTATGGAACAGATCTCGCAGCGCCACGCCCTCCTCGTCATCGTTTCGCGGCGGTGGTGGCGGTGGCGTCTCACCCAACCAGCAGCAACACAACCAGCGCCTGAGTCCGCCCAATGCCCCAACCGTTGGAACACCATCGGCGACATCGGGTGGAGCCACCGCCACGCACATGCCGGTGCACAATTTGTCAACGAATTTGCTGAATAGCATCCAACAGGCCGCCGCCAGTCAGCAGCAGCAGCAGCGCAACAGCAGCAGCAGCAACAGTGGCAGCAACAGCGGCAGCAAGGCGGAAAGTGGAGCGGCATCGAGTGGCGGCGCCTCGGATTTCTCCACTCGCAACTACTCGGACATAATGCGGTGTCTGGCGGCCAAGTACAATAACACCAATCCCAATGAGTGAGTAGAGTTAGGCCACAAAAGAAAAGTCAAAGAAAACTAGAAGAAACTAAAAAAAAAAACATAAGAAAAAGAGTCTCAAGAAGGGTTTATTGATGGTTTAGTTTAATATATAATATTTTTAATAAAACAAAATACAAATATTTATCTTAAACCTCACCATTTCCCCTTTGCTTTCTCCCTGTGCAGCAACAATGCAACTCGACGCAATTCCTACTACGACGGCAACAGCAGCACCTCGTCGCCAGCGGGCACTGGAGGTGGACCCGGATCCGGAGCAGGAGCCACCACCTCTGCCCCTGGCTCTGGCCTCAAATCCTCCAACAACAACAGCAGCAGCACCAGCACCAGCAACAGTTGCCCTAATCCCGCCAAGAAGCACTCGCCATCGGCAGCTGCAAATTCCGCTGCCGTCAGTTTGCCCAAGGAGACCAAAGTGAGCGTGTCCAGTGGTAACCTGGGCGTGGGTGGTGGCACGGCAGCCAGTGGTGGTGGTGCCTCGTCCCTGGCCCAGCTTGTGCCGCCGCCCGCCGCACCATCGCCCACAGAGCAGGCCAAGAGCCAAATGGCCGCCGTGGTGGCTGCGGCCAGTGTCTCCCCGTTCATGACCAACTTTCTGCCCTTCTCGTCCGGCATTTTCCCGCCGCTGATAGACATGAGCAGCACTCAGGCGCTGCTGACGCTGGTGAGTAGAATCTATATCCCAAAAAATGGGTACATAATATTTTCTCTTAATCAAAGAAAGAACCTACTATCACCAAAGGCAGCCACAGATTCGATTCGATTCCATTTCGTATCCTAATACCTTCTCTTTCTCCATTCATTTCCTCCTCAGGCGCGTGCTGTCAAAGATGCCGAAATCCAAGAGATTCTGCGCAGCAAGCAGCAGCGATCCGGCTCCAATGCCTCGTCGCCCAGCGCGAGTGCGGCGGGCACGCCGCGTTCCAACTCCACTCTGAATGCGGCACTGCAGCAGGCAGCCCAATTTGTAACCCCCGCCCTCATCTACTCGGCGCAACTGCAGCAGCAACAGCAGCAGCATCAACGGCAGCAGCAGCAGCAGCAACAATCGCATCACGCTTCGCGGCAGTCTAGTCCACGTTCCACCAACGATGCCCCCACAGTGGCGCCCATGGGAGGCGGCGGCGGTGGCGGTGGCGGAGGTGGTGGTGGCCCCTCGATTGCGTCGGCGGCGCCACTGGACTTGAGCTCCCAGCCGCCGGCCGCCAAGCGCTTTAAGGCCGAGCGTCGTGCCAGTTCCACGGCGACAACGGCTACCACAGCCTCAGCCACATCCACACCATCCCCGCCACCGTTGGATCATCATCATCAGCAGCAGCAGCAGCAGCAGCAGCAGCACGATGAGATCCATTCTGGCAACGCCAACGCAGGCACAGCAACAGGAGCCGGAGCCGGAGCTGGAGCGGGATCGGGAGCTGGCAGAGCCCGCAGACGGTGTCAGGCGCAGAGTGAGGAGGTGAACTCCTGGTCCGTGGACGATGTGTGCGGCTTTGTGGGTGGAATTGATATATGCGCCGAATACGTTCAGGTAAGCACCGAAAATCCAACATAACATTCTTCCTTTTAGCCCATTTGTTTGTTGGTTGATTAAGCAAAGTGACTTGCAGGAGAGAAAGGAGGAATCTCTCCCAGGTGCCAGGTCTTGGGTCCAACTAATTGAGTTTTATGGCTCATCTGGCAGGGGTAAATAAATCGCACCTTAGAAAGTAAACTGAACTTGGAGGGAAGGATGTTGAAGAGTGAATATAAAGAGGAAATAGATAGAAATGGAATAAAGATTTTTAACTGCCCAAACTATATCTAAAAGGATCCATCCATCTCCGAACCTTTTTCAAACCTAGCTACCCACTAAAAGACCTTTTTAAGACCTAAAACCCCAACTGTTCCGACTCTTCCCCAAAGCATTCTTTAACCCCACTCAAAAGTCAAAGTTCATTTACCCAAAGACTATTCGCAGATCGTTTATTCCCGCTGATTTGCTGCCTTTGTTGGGGTTTCCTGCCTGCCTGCCCAGCAAACCGAACGCAAAGATTAACCATGTTTCGGGATTTGAACCCGTCGGTGGCCGGTGCTGAACTCTCTGGCGGCCATTAATATTGTGCCACGCGAGCTTCGGCATCATCGGCCAACGTTGCTGCGTTGCTGTCCAGGTTCGAGAGGAAAATGCTCCACATAGTAGAGGCAATGGTGGCCAGGTGATCTTTACGACCAGTTCCGGCAAGTTGAACGACTTTTGATCGCCTCGGTTCAGCCTGGGCCGGCTCTTGCTCTGGATCTGGATCTGGCTGCGGCACTAACTTGGGCTCTGGCTCGGGCTCGAGCTCTGGCTTTGCCTCTGTCTCTGGCCCCGGCTTTTGCGGTCGACGATCGGTCAACGTCAGGCATCATTACCAGACCCCGTTCAGGATCTGCGCACCCCGAACACCGATCCCCCCAAAGTCCGCGCGTTAATGGAGTGAAAACATGGCCTAGGTTCGGTTCGATACCGGAGTGCCAACCATGTACGCGAAGAGTTAACAATTAAGCCGGCAGGATACGGAGAAGGAGAAGGAGGAGTAGCTGCTGCTCCAGGTGTTGACACATTTTGATGCATATTAGCCCGCGGAGATGGGGCCTTGAAAGTCGTCTAATTAGCGCGCCGAAAGCGGCTTAGCGTGCATTCAAAGATGAACTAAATCTGCTTAAAAAGAGCGCATATCTCAACGGACCCCGGGACCGTACTGAGCTGATGATGATGGAACCAGTTTCGAGGCCGCTGACGTTGACTCCTCCCCGAGGTTCGCGATAGACAAAAAGGCAATTGGCGTAATATTCAATTGAATTTATGGCCACAACGACACTTGGCCAGCTTTGGCCGTCGGTCGTTGGTCGTTGGCTCTTTGGCTCTTGCCCGTTGGTAGTTGGATCTTGCTCTTGGGCTCGGTCTTGGTCGCCTGAACACCTTTTGTGGTGCATAGCTGCCGCAGTTGCATGAACTTGTTCCGCCAGGCCAGGCGATAGAAAAGACCAGCCTCGCTCCAGTCCGTCTTTTTTCTTTGACTACTTTTTTTTGTCGTCGTCGTTGTCGGTCGTTGAGATATTGTGGAGGTTGTAAATATTTAGTGCAGAGGTTGACTCTCGCGGGCCGTGGAAATCTATATGAAGACATTGAGAACTGGTTCAGTGACATTGTCCGACGTTGTCGTTGCGTTGTCGTTGTCGTTGTCGTTGTCGCATCATGTTGCATTCGGACAGAGTTGCAAGTGTTATTGATATTGCCTCTCGGCCGAGGCCGAGGCTCTAGACTCTAGACTCGCCACTCTGGAGCTCTCCGCGTCTAGGAGCACGCATGGGTGGCTCGATCTCGATCTCTCGGACTCGGCCTCGATGCCAGGGTTTATTATCGCCAGGGCGCATTCTCCATAAAAATGCAGATGAAGTCATAAGTTGGTCCCGGCCGGGACCAGTCTCATCCCAGCAGGATGCGATATTTTCTGCATTTTAAATGTTCAGATTTATGGCTATATTAAAGCACAATAATAATTTCTATGCGTGATCAGCGACACGAGCTACGGGACGGGGGGTTGGGCCAGAGTCAGAGCCAGAACCAGAGTCAAAGCTAAAGCCACTCCCCTTGGCCCAGGCAGAGATCGGAGAGAGGAAAGCAGAGGGTTTGTCATGAATTATTCGCTGATTAAGTGCAGCACACAAGGTAGCAGGTGGGTTGGAATGTGAGGTAACAGAAGAGAAGCTTAGAAACTTGATCGATAGAAGATGGCATCCGCCAGATACGTCTGCGCAGATAGAGAGTTCTGTGGGTTTAATAAGAAAAATCTATTGAATGGATTGGTTTCCCCTTCCTAAACGATTTAAATATCCTTTCGTGCTATGATTTGGTTTACATAAATCACACAAGATCCATTTTAACCCCCTGAACTTATCTCAAGTTCACAATCAACCCATTACCCACATCTCCAGCTCGCTTCCACCGAAACCACCGAGTTGACTAATTCGCAAATTGTGGCCAGAACATGAGCAACCATCTGCGAACCCATTCGCTTTGTCAATCCATCAGCATTCCGCCTTGAACTTATTTGGAGCGAATTAGTTTCTGTCGGGGTAATGACAGGCCAGGAATGTGCCAGGGCCCACAAAACGAGTTCGTCTGTCAGCTGTGAAGAGAGTCTTGAACCCGAAGAGCCAACGCAGGCTCCGCTTTTGGGAGCCTCCGTCTCCAACTCCAACTTGGGCTCTCTGATCTCTGGCTCTGGGGCCTTCGACTCCCCTAGTACTTATTGTATTTGACATGCCAAATGCCAAAAGTACACGTAGGCGTCATAAGATTCATGACTCGCTTGCCCACGATCACCTGGGATCTGTTGGATCTGTTGGATCTCTTGAATCTCCGGCTCCAGCTCCGGGTTTTAGCTCCAACTTGGTTTGCTTTCGTGTCGTTCTGTCGTGTTTCTGTTGTTGCTGCCGCCTGGGTTCACATAAATGTCAAGCATCGGCTACATGGAGATCAACTCCGGAGCTCTACATTTTGCACCGTGGCTAACGCCCCCGTCAAAAGCGAGGCGAACTGTGTGTCTCCAGGTCTTCCTCTCCCGACTCCACCAGTCCACCAGTCCGCCAGTCCACTCCCCAAACGTATGCATTTCAAAGTCGACCCTATTATTAGGCATAAGGTTTCATCGTTCGGGTAAACATAAACAACGACTGCGAATCCACGTAGTCATCATCATCATCATGATCATCGTCGCAGTCTGAGTCTCATATTCAGCAAATGTCAAAAGCAAAAGCTGGGCTCGCACTTGTCACTTGAGCTTGGGCCCGGAGGTCTCCATTGCCGTCCGCACAAACATTCGATTAGATCCCCGGCCGGGTCCCCAGACAACCCGCTCCCTAGCTCATTATTTGTTTATCTTAATTCGTATTAAAGTTAGATTTTTTATCGCGCCGGCAACTCGTTACTTTGGCTTAGCTCCGGCTTCGAGTGCGGATCGGGGATCGGTTCGAGTTGGAGCTGGAGCTGGGACCGAGGCTGGGGCTGGAGTGCAGCCTTCTCATCCATAACTGTCACATGGCTGACTCGGGCTTTATTTATTTTTATATTGGCCTTTTGCCCAGGCACTCTTGTGGCTAACTCCGACCTGGCCAGCTCCCCTGCCATTTTCCCTCGACTTGTTAAAGGGAAATGCACAAACACAGGGAGAGATAGGGGAGACGAGGGATGTTTGGGTTTTCGGAAAATTGATTTGGAAAGTTGCATTAAAATGCAATTTGTTGGTTTCTCGTTGTGACTGAGACTCCGCGTCTGTGCCGGGGAAAAGTGTTATGTGGTGAGTGAGTTGGGGTTTTTCTTCTTTCTACAGGAAGTATGACGCGGCGTTATGTGCCAAATACAAAAATTGAAATTAATTTTTCGGTTAAGCCGTCGCAGTGACAGAGATGTGAAAGAAAGCCTCAATTGAGAGGCGGTGATGCAATACTCTGGGATTTGATTGGGGCTCAAATAAGTTGGTAAATAAGAGACATACAAGGTTATTGAAGAATTTGTTAAAAGAAAGATAATGCAAGAGATTAGCGCAGTCAACTAATACCCCCCAAGGACACTCAATGCTCCACTTAATCCTGCTTTCATCAATTAGATTTCAAAACAGTGATAGAGCACATGCAAAATGTGTGCTTACATCCAATTAAAATCAGTGAACTTACCAAAAACTAGCCTCGAGTTGCGTTGCCACTAAACTAACCCCATATTAACGGTGCTTTTTGTGGCAAAGCAACAACTGCAACTGCAACTTTCATAGCCCCAAAGAATCGATGCCAGGATGCTGAAGAGAAAGAGTGTGTACCTGGGCAGAAAGGAAAACAAATCACCGACTTGCCTAATGATTATAAACGTAACAATCTAGTTTGCGGCGTTGGCGGTCAACGCATTATCGGCAGTGCAGCAACGGCAACCACCGTGGCACTCTGCACGGCAGCAGCAACATTCGAGTCTGCCACAAAAGAGGAACTGGAGGCACGTGCTAAACATGCAACTCCTACTCTTGCCACGGCCAAGGCCCCGCAGACAGACAGACAAGCTCTTGGTCTCTCGGCTTCAGACACGACCATTCACTCACGGGACGGCGGCCACTTCCACTTCCAGCATGTCCTCCTGCTCCCTGACTCTCCCCTCTCCTGCCACAAGACCAATATGCTACCATTAATCCATGAATTACTTAAAACCACATTCCGGGCAGCTGGGGGAGCGGCAAGTGTTGCGGGGGCCACATTTAAATTGCCCGCTTACCGCCATATTTCAATATATATTTCGGTCCGCTTGCGGAGCCTTTTTACGGTGCTTCCACCTTTCGACCGCCTACGAAACTGAGGGAAACAGGAGAGCTCAAACGGTAGACAAGGGAATACCTGGTACTCAGTTTATTCAATGGGTTATATAAATTTGTTAACGTTTTGTAAAAGAAAATGTATCTTGTTTAGTCTCTGAGTTATATGTCTTTATCACATTTTTAAATATACTCATTAAGTACCAGGTCACCCTATATACTTCCCTTATCCTTATAACCTCCATTTAAAGGGTATCAAAATTTGCCAACTACAACCAATTTCTTGCCTCGCGTTTGGCGTCCTCTCCTTATTTTTTTTTTCCTTCGGTTTTTGATAATGTTGCACGATAATGATGTCGTCTGTTTGATGATGTTGCTGCTGGGCCTTTTGGAGCCGGCCAACCACCGACCTGCTGTGGCAGTTAGGAGAACCAAACCAAACCGCGGCGAACAGGATCCAAACAATCACCTACATTGAAGGAAAAGTTCTGTTCTGGTGAGGGTTTGGGGGCAGAAATCACAGCACGAAGGCAAGTGATTGCAATCGAGGGGAGACCTGCAGAGTTCACTATATATTTCTTCGGTCTCTAATTTTGTGAAATACCTTGGGTCTAATGGAGAAGGAAAACCTCTGGCTTGTCATGTTATGTAAATTAATTAAAAATGTATTTTATAGAAGTTATCTCTCTGCCCAACTGAGTGCTATATACTACCAGTATTCTTCGTGAAAAATATTTGAAAATATTTAGCTTAAGTCATAAATAGCTAGGGAATTTTACCCCCCTTTTTGTCCATCACTTGCCCCACTGTGCCGGACGGCGGCAGAGGTTAGATGAAATGTGCGCCGGGCGGAGGTTATAAGGTGGCCACGGCAACAGAGCTGCCATTTAACTGACAGTCGGCAGGCAGCAGGGAGCAGGCAGCAACCAGCAACTCCAGCAGCAACTGCATCCGCAACAAAGTCAGGCAGCAGCGGCAGCCCCATTGAGACCCCAGAGACCTCGGAACCAAAGTCAAGACTCGGACCCGCCGTCGAAGCCGGCGCATGACTGGAAGCAAGCACAAACCGAAAGCCAAAAGAGCGAGAAAAGCAGAGAAGAGTCGGCCCCAAAGTCAAATGCCAAGCAGCAGATCATGCCGGGCTTGGAGTTTGGGGTTTCGGGGTCCCGGGGTCCCGGGTCCCGGGTCTTGGGTCTTGAAAAAACCTCGGACCAGGCAGGTCGTTGCAGCCAACGTCGCTCGTGGTGTGTTATCAAAGCTGATGATGATTATACCCACTTGCACGCCTTTTTTGTGCCCCTACAGGAAGCCTACAGAAGACGACCCTGGGTCTGGGTCTGGGCTTGGGTCTGGAGAGGAGCAGAGGAGCAGCCGGGGAGCCTTGCCTGCAATTGGCTACTCGTCGCCGTCGTCTCTGTCTTGTTGCATGCATTATTATTATGCGCATGCGCGCAGTTGGCCATATAATCTAAAATTGTATCTTTGGCGTGTAACCCGGGGCACTTCTTCTTCTTCGAGAGCTTCGGCTCCTGCTGAAGCTGCTGCTGCTGCTCCTACTGCATCGCCTCCTCTGAAGGAACCAAAGCAACGAAATAAACTGATTATGTGCCCACCGCTCTCTGCAGCGAAATTAACAGCCGAAGCTCCTTGCCTGATACCCCGACTTGCCCCCTAATCCTCTCCTGGTTTCGGACTGCCTCTATGTATTTTTTTCTGCTGCTTCCCTGGCGGCTTTGTTCGGTGAACGGGTCACATAAAATTTGCTAATATTTTGACCTTAAGATGTAATATCTGCGCTGGCCCCATTGAGGACAGTGGTCAAGACAAGAAATTAAATAAATAAATAAAATACATAGATAAAATATAAACATAAAATATATAGGTAAAATAAAGAAAAACAAGATGATAGTGTAAGGAATCTTTTATATCTAACCCTAAATCTTTAAAGGGGATTTCAATAATTTTATTTTAAATTTAACCGAAGAAACACTTCCCTATTGATGCAATTATTATTAAATGTATTCAAAACATCACTAGTTAGGTATGGCTATAGTAAAAGGTTAATAAATTATGTATCTTTACAAGCTCTCTTTACTTTTATTTTATTTTAATAATACCCACTGTAACCCCGTTTATATCCCTGCATTTATCTGCAATTTACACAACTCGCCCACTGTCCCAGTCGCGCGACTCAACTTCGCCCGGCGGCAGTAGCTGTGAAATAAACATAAAACTTATTTATTACATCTGTCTAAGTCAAGAGCCGCTGCCAGAGAGCTTCATTTACCCCCACTGGCCCCCAGGGCGGGCATTCAATAATTTATTAAATTATTTAAATAATAAGCGGGCAATTTTTTATGCACTCTGTTCGGTTCTGTTGAAACAGTTGGGTGATTGATATAGAATACAGCTTTTTTCGGTCGTCAGGGCCTGGTGAGCGAATCAATCAAAAGGGAGATAAGCCACCGACAATTTGCCACACTTTTCGGGGCTTTTTGGGGGAAAGTGCAGCCATGGACTAGGGATAGACTAGAGCCGCCTCGCCTTCCCTTCACCAAGTAGTAACTAACTTCCCAGTCGGAGGAACTCCGCTCTAACTGCCAATCAAATGCTACCTCAGATCGCAGATCCAGATGCCAGGGTACAGACAACAGCACACAGATTCCAGAGCGCAATCTAGAGGCCACCTAGTAGTCGTTGCCCCGAATGCGTAACAAGATCAAACCGCAGCCACCGCACTCGGATGCGAGATGCTGGGAGCTGGGAGCTGGGAGCTGGGAGCTGGGATCTGAGAGCTTCAAGCCCGGGACAGCTGGACGGCAGAGGATGTTTGGCATTAAGCGTAATTGTTGGGTTGCTGGGCTGAATAAAAGAGAGAAATATCATTAAATACTCGCTACCAAAATCAAAGCCAAAGACACAAGTGAAGTGTAGAGCTGCGATGGCAGCAGAAGGCAGCAAGCAGCAAGTCAACTTTTTGATACCTCTTACGGGGAGAGCTTAGGGGTATAAGTAGCTTTAAAGATAAGGAAAAATTTAAAAAAAAATTTAAAGGAATTATGGCACATTAGAAGAATTTGCAAGAATATAAAAACTAAGTTATTCACTCAACACAAACCTAGGATATTTTGTTTGAATATATTAAAGACTTCATTGTTTTAAGCTGACTTCTTTGGAATACCAATCTTAAATGTTCCTCAATTGATTTAATTTCGATTCTATTTAAATTAATTTATCAACATTTTCAAGAATTTTTCCTGATAGGTATTTCCCAAGACCAGCTTACCCTTTGTGCCGTGTCACTTTTTTGTTTTAGGTGGGCAGCCACCGCCGATACAAGCTTGCCGAGCCAAAGGTTGCTGATGGGCAACTGGAACTTGGTACTTGCCACTGCCGGCAATCAGGTCGCAGTCCCTCCTCCTTCTCCTCCACCTCCTCCTCCATCTCCTTCTCCTCCAAGACTGGGCTCTTTCGGTTGGCTTTTGCTTTTGGCCCGACCGAGCGGCCGACCGGGACGTGGCCAGACATGAAGAATTACAATGAGTAGGTAGTTGGGCGCAATTGACGGTGGTGGCTCAGTCTCGGATTCAGGCGAAGCCAAAGAAACAACAAAAACAAGGCGACGGCCTGAACCTCTGCGAGAGTTGGCAGCAGGTCGGCCCACGTTCCGCGATCAGAGCTCAACTCCACTCAACTGGCGGCTGGGCGAGCTCCCGGGCATAGGTAGCACAAAAAGCTGTTCAATTTAGAATTCAAATTGTTGTCTTCGCTTCTTGTGTTCCCCTCCTGCCGGATCTCTCCCTCTCTGGATCTCCCTCACTCTCTGGCTTTAGGGTTAAGCAGGTCAAAATCCGTACAACTAAATTGAGCCCAGAAAAGTACAATTGGGCAGAAAAGAGCGGTGAGGTCCGGTCCGGTCCAGTCCGGTTCGGTGCGACGAGAGGCCCCTTTCGACCCTGTAGAATTCATTTTTTCGCTGCACAGCCGGCTCTTCAAATTAAAATGTATTTGGCGGGGAGAGAGGGACTGCATCCACCGGGTGACCAGAAGCAGCCAGAAGCACTTTTGTAGCTGCTTATTAGTGTGATGTGTCTTTTGGGCAAAAGACTGGGACTCGAATTCGGACATTCGAAGTTTCGGGGCTTTGGGCCTTGGATTTTGGACGATTTTGGACGAGGACCTGGCACGTTTCACATTTGACGCGCCATAAGCTGACCCTGCTATTAATTTATTTCGCAAAAAAAGATAAACATTCCAGGCCGCGAGATTATCCCCACAGATGCTGGTTCTTTCAATTTGGAACCATTTATATGGCTAATAGGGATGGGTGCCAGGCTGAAATATCGGTTTGAGGCCCTAATTAAAAAAGAGGATACAGGATACAGAGGATTCAGGAAGTCCATCCCTCTCTAAATTCCTTAAAATATTAATTTTTTCCATTATCATTCTTAGTCTTACGATATTTAATCATCAAACCGCTTCCCTATTCGATATTTCCCCCTCTTTGCCGTATATTTTAACCCAAACAAGAACCGATTTTTATGTGTTTATTTTATGATTGAAACCCACTTGAATTCTATGTAAATATTGCGCAACAAAATAACTTTATTGGGCTTAAACTTTATAGCTCTATTAAAGAAAGAAAAGGCTTAGCCCAAAAGTTAAAGTCGTATAAACCGAGACAACAAATATTTACGAGTTCTTTGGCTTGGCCCCCGGGTCCGGCAGCGAACTTTTGACGAATCTTTTGGCTGCGTATGCAAATTGTGATCGCGGACATTCATTGATATTTAACCAACCATCTGTCCATGGTCAAGTCAGGTCAAACAAAAAAAGAAACCCCTGCCGGGCCACAGACCAAACTTGAACTATAAAGTTTAATTTGGAAGATTGAAGACACGCAGACTTGGATTTTGATAGGGATTTTGTGTTTGTGTATTCGGATTTGTATCTTGGGCGGAGCTCAGAGATCAGTATCTCTCACGTGCCGCACTTTGCTTTCACGGCTAAATTATATATTTAATTCGCTTGCAGATTCCTGGCTCACATATGCTAATATTCAATCACGAGCCGTGGTTCTTTTGTGTCTCCCAAATCGATATGAGCTGCGAAAGCCATCAAACCGAAATTCCTTCATTAATAATATTAAACCCGCTGGTGTTTTTCGGTCTTCTAACGCCGGCCAAGTCTTTTGTTTGATGCAGCCAAATGATTTGCATATTTCCATATTTTTTTCAAACCATTTCCTTGTCTCAAATTGCCTTCATCGTCGAGGAACTTGCAGCCTGGAACCTGGCGTCCAATTACATTGCGTGCCTGGATCTCTAGATGGTCGAGGTCTCGGCATTTTCCTGTATTTACTTTTTTTTTTGTATTATTTTAGCAAAAGGAGTTCAAAGTCAAGAGCCGGGCCTAAGAGACCCACAATTCAAATCTGTTTTTGGCCCCGTATTGTTATGGCCAAGTTGTGCTCTTTTTCTTGCAGCTTTCTGGCCATTTCCTGGGCTCTAGTTAATGCAAACTTGTTGCTGTTGCTGCTGCTATTGTTGGCTCTGTCAATTATTGGCACAGAATTTAGAATGCACTTGGCTGACCATAACCATAACCACAGAGCCACCCAAATCAAAGTCTCTGCCCCTCGCATGGTTCCCCATTATTCGCAGAGTTTTCTCTTCTATTTTTTTATTTTTGTGTTCTGCGTTGTCCGGGCAAAATTATGACAGAGTCCAAGCCCTGGCCATAGGAGTAAAAGCCACCAATTTCCGGTTAGAACTTAGTTTTTGCTTGGTTCTTATCTCGTTTGGATTTTTTTGTTCTCTCTCAGCGACCACATGCTTGTTTCTTTATTTGCTTAAGCAATGTGGGAATAAGTTACACGGAGTTATATTTATTTTATTTAATTGAAAAACTTACAATTGTTATTTGTTTTATGTTATATTGAGAAATAAATAGTGCTACTTAATACTACTTTGTTAAAAGTGTTAAGTTAGTACTTTAATCTTTTGAAGAAGTTGGTTAAAAATATTAACAATTTTCTTTTCTTTAACTTTAACATTTTTCTAACGAGTGATTTATTGCATGCTGCCGTTCCCTTAATTATTTCTTTCCTAAAAAATAGATAAGATAAGTCTCTTCTCCCAGTTTCTGACCCTGTCACCTGCCCCTTTGCATTTCCACCTGCAACCTTCGCATTTTTTCAATGGCATCAAATATGTTCGCCCGCCGTTCAAGTTCACCAAGAATGATCTGCTTGGCGCGTTGATATTGCTGGTTAAGATGGATTCCATATTCAGTTTTGTTATTTTTGACTTCCTCCGTAAGGCCAGTGTCCACGGTTAAGCCCCAGGGTCGTCGTGTGGCCGATCCTTGGCGTCCTTGCTGTCGTTGTCGTCGTCATTTCCCCCTGTCAGCTGGTGAGCTGTGTTGGCGTTTCCGTTTCCGTCGCCATTTTCGTTTTCGCCGCCGTTTCCGGTACCACTTCTGTCTTCACCTTGGTATCTGCCTCCATCTTCCTCTTCATCTCCATTTCCCACTGCATTTCCATTTGTTTCTTCCTGTCCCTCCCCGGCATCTCCATATCCCCCACCGGCGGTACCGGTAACCCCCGTGCCAAAGTCCGTATCTCCAATCTGTCCGCTTTAACCGTTGTGGCCAGGTCCGTCCGTTTCTGAACCAGACTTAGGCGGACTTGCCTCACCCCCATCGCCGGCTTCTCCGTCCGGAGTCCGGACTGTTGTAATTGAAGGCAAAGTTCATGTAGTACTTCTGGGCCAGAACGCCGCGCTCCTGCGGCAGATGGCCGAGGGCCAGCAGGACCACGAAGCCGAAGAGTAGCCGCATCCGCATCCGCCACATCGCTGCAACGCTGAGCTGCCCGAGCTGGGCGTTCCTCCCTTATATATAGAGATGACCGCCGCCGCTCGGAATCGAATCGATTCGGCGGTGGCCCATTAAAGCGGGGCCGTTCCCGATAAAGGCGTGTCCAACGCGGTCGCAAAGCTCAGAGGAGGAGGATGAGGAGGAGGAGGCAATGCCACCGCTTCCCGGCCACAGAAGGCAGGCAAACGGCAAACAGTGGCAGTTGTTAGTGAGCTGAACTGAAGCCACTGCAGCTGCTGCGGAAACAGGTTGGCCTCCCGTTGGTGGAGAGCTACGTGGAATTCAATCAGGGCCAATCTATAATAGAAATCTCATGTGGCGCGAGCTTCGATTTGCCCAAAGGGGAGTTCGTGGCAGCCTCAGCCGCCGCAGCAGCAGGGGGCGTGGCAGCCAAAGCAGAGGAGGATCGGATCGAAGTGGAGTGGAGTAGGGAGATCAAGGGGTGCCCACTCGCTGGCCACTTTCCATCGATCGTGCGTTGCAAATATGAAAATGCTACTGCAGCTTCCACGAGCGGCTGTGGCAAGTCAGGCAGCTTTGGCTAAAATCGTTTTTCATTAACAATTTTAAAAGCCGCGCATTAATCAGAAACACAACACACACACAGAACAGAACAGAACAGGATGCCCAGCGCCTACGTGTCTTCCCTGATGGCACTGTGTCTGAAATATGGGATGAACTTGGGGAAACCTAGGTCAAAAATAGAGGAATAATCCTTAGTTTTCTCTTATATACTGAGAAATATGCAGGGAAATGTCTTTGATGCAATGATTTTTTTTTTTATAATTAACAAAGAAGTTATCTTTCTAAAATTTATTAAGTGAATAAGTGAAACAAAGTGAAACATCTTTAAATATTACAATAATTCCCTTCTCTATCATCTCCAACCACTGTTTCAGTGGAAAAATAAACTTCCCCACTAATTCGCTCTTTTTCGCTCTCTTCCCATTGCAGTCGTTCCGCGATCAGTCCATCGACGGCACTGGCCTGCCGCTCCTGACCGAGGATCACTTGGTTAACTCGCTGGGCATGAAGCTGGGGCCGGCTCTCAAGCTGCGCTCCATATTGGCGAAGAAATTGGGCGGGCCGTGTCCGTGTGTTGCATGCGTTGCGCAGGCGCAACAAATGCTGGCACTCCAGACGACGGGCGGGGCAGGAACAGCACCAGCAGCAGCAGCATCAGCAGCAGGAGCCGCAACGGGAGCCACAGCTAGTTGCAGCTTCAAGACGGAGATCTTCAATGGCGGCAACAGCAACGGCAGCAGCAACAGCAGCAGCAGTGGCAGCAACAGTGGCAACAACAGCAACTGCAACAGCAATCAGGGCAGCGATGTTGCCCTCACAGCAGCCCCAACAGCAGCCGGCTCGCCCGGCGCTGGCAACCTGCTGCTGCCGGTGTTGCCGTGCAGCGGCGAGGCCAGCTAATCCGGACATACATATTTTATGCTAACTAATTGCATTTCAACTGCAAAACTGTTGTACCAAATGAGCTTTCGAAGGACTAGGAGCGGAGCAGGATCGGAGGGAGGGAGAGCCTAGTGTATAGATTAACCAGTAAATATGTAATTTAAAGCTAGCTAAAGTTGTAAACTTTAAGTGACGACGACGACAATAATCGCAAAGTCTTCCATTTGCAAGCACGCACAAAAAGGAAAAGAAAAACAAAAGCAAATCATATTTGTATAACATTTATCAGTTTATTAGTCAATTTAATGAGAGAGAGTTTGAGTTTCCGTTTACGTACTTAAGTGCAAAGCGCATTTGCATTGATTTTATTTATTTCTATGACTTTTCTTCGTTTTTAACTGCTAGTCAGTAAATATATATTTAATAGAATTCCGCATGAAGTGAAGCAAACTTAAAAATTTTATTGCTTAGCGAATCGAA
Source organism: Drosophila greeni (assembly GCA_018874515.1). NCBI lineage: Eukaryota > Metazoa > Arthropoda > Insecta > Diptera > Drosophilidae > Drosophila > Drosophila greeni. The sequence continues at coordinate 14,637 of JAEIIM010003178.1, read as the reverse complement.
GTAAAAGGCTATTTATTTTTATATATACATATATATATTGTTAAACCCAAAATGCTTTGTTCAAATTTAAGAAATTTATGTACGATACATATACCTTTTCTGCGGCCATGCACAGAGGAATTCAAAATTCAACATTTAGATCTGTACGTCCTTTTTTTAAGAGCTCCAAGACTTGAAACAACACACACACACACGAAAAGAAAACAAAAGCAAACAAATAGAAAGCGTATTTTATAATTTCCCTGTACATATTGTTTATTTAATTATTTGTAAGCGAGAGACACACTCAAAAACATTTTCTATGCAACTTAAAGAAGAGAAGAGGCAGAAGCATACTTCTCAGCAAAATAGGAATGAAAATAAATTTGATTTATTATTTACATTTAATGAACTATAGCTATTTTTCACAAGCTGAAGCAAATAAATTATACCAGTTATCATACAAACAACAAAAGCCCGTCGTCGTCTCTGTTGCAAATTTGAATCCAGTTTTCAGTTTCCAAGCTGCAGCTCTCGGCTCTTGGCTCCCGTATTTCTGGGGCGTTATGGGCACGCGGCTGACCTCCGGAGCGCTCGATGCGTCGCGGGTCGAGCGTAACCGTTGCGCCAAAAGGCAACCAAGGATGGCTGCAAAACAATTAAAAGCACGCAGCGCGCACCTCCAGCGTCTAATTACAAATTGGAGTCATTGAATTTATTAAAATCGGCCGCGTAAATTGTGCAGCAATGCACTTGAGACACGCGAGCGATATTGTGGGCCATCGGCGCTTCTTGGCTCTCATTACTCGGTCATAACTCACTGCGCCCGTCCGCCTCAAGTATCCCTAACGTAGACTCTGCAAAGCCTATCCTATGGCCATAAAGCCCGGCCGCTCGACCCGGCTCTGGAAATATAATTGCTTAGCTCAGCGGCAGCCGGCAGGAACTCCTCGAGTCCGCAAGGTTGGAGTGCTTGTTACAAGTAAGTAATTTACAAGCCAAAAGAGCTCTTCACGTCAAGTTATAGCCAATCTTGCAGCCACTGAAATTAATGCTTCCGTTCCTGTGTTCGCCTTTAAATCATTCCTGGTAAGCTGGGTTCTCCAAAAGCTAAAATATTGAACTTTCGAATTGCTAAAAACTGAAATAGAAATCCGTATGTAAAGTTAGATGTTCTGGTCTATGAGTAGTTTTCATACCTATGCTAGGTTTACATTTTAATCACAACCTCCAACTCACTGAAGTGGAGTTTTCCAATCCTGTAAAGTACATGTTAATAAGTATTGAAGAAATGATTAAGTAACCAAAATGTTTTAAATTTTTCAAAAGTTTTCCAACATCTATTCTTTTAGTTTAAATCTACGTTATGCAGATTAAAGAGTCATTTCATAAATCTTCAAGAAGGAAAATGATTTCCAAACTGGAGTTTTCAGACTTATGTAAATTTTGTAATATCATACCTACTTATAACTATTTAGTAGCCTAATTAAGCTATTTACCACAGGCTTGGATTTCTTCGCTGGTTTCCTAATTTTGCTTGTTGAATTTGCAACTCATCCCTTACTTCTCGAGTCTACCCGGCTTTCAGCAAAAAAAGTAATACAAATTCAATATTTCATTGGTAATCTGGTTGGCAACCTTTAATAGGCAAACAAATACAGTTTTACATAAACATTTTCAGCTTAATATACTAATTGGAACTCGTGTTTTGTGGTTATGCAAGACCTAGGAAATGTACCTGAATGAGAAACGATTTGCTTAATACTAGGATGAATTCACACTCGTAGCGTATCACTTCCCCTCTATGTGGCGATGGGAGTGGGAGCAGCCGCCTCCGGCTCAGCCGCCTTCTCCCCGTTGCCGTTCTGGGCCTTGGCCGCCGGCAGATCCTTGACGCCGGTGGACCCGAATCCGCCCTCGCCGCGCTCGGTGTCTTCCAGCTTGTCGACCAGCTCCAGCTCCGGATAGAAGATGCGCTCGCAGATGAACTGGGCGATGCGGTCGCCGCGTTTCACCTCGAACTCCACGTCCGAGTGGTTGAACAGCACGACGCCCAAGTTGCCCCGGTAGTCCTCGTCCACAACGCCGGCTCCAACGTCGATAAAGTTCTTTACGGCCAGGCCGGAGCGTGGGGCCACGCGTCCGTAGGAGCCCTCGGGCACCTGGACCTGCAGGTCGGTCTTCACAATAGCCTTGCCCCGTGCCGGCACTACAATGTCGTAGGCGCTACGCAAGTCCACGCCGGCCGCCTTGGCGGATCCACGCACCGGCTCCAGGGCATGTTCGGTCAGCTTGGCGAATCGCAGCACGCACTTGTCGATCTTCATCTTCTTGGCAGCTGGAATATCGTCGACAGTAGGCGAAGGCATCTGGCGAGGATTTGGTAAGTTAATATAAAAACTATAAACGGCTGCCACTTCTACTTACTTGCAAAAATTTCCAGAAAATGGCGCGAATTGCCGGCGTCCAGAGCTTCTGTGTGGCTGTTTTCTAAGACGGACAAAATCCTTGAGCAATAGCAAGTGGTTACACTAACTGGCTTTTAGCCACTTTTTATTCAATTTTCGCGCTCTCAGTCCCTTGCACCAGTTAGAAACCCTCAACATGAGTGTAATACCTATAAGCAATGCGTAAAGACCAGACTTTTAACGGAAAAAGGCAGCAAAACCCCTAAAAAAGCATCCAAACCCCTCTTATTTTGCGGCAGTATGACCAGAAAAATACTAAAAAATGTAAGCTCAATGAACAACGGTGTAGAATTAAATGTAGAATAAACAAAAACTCTGGCAACGCTTGTTGTTCAAGGAGCAGAAATCTGGCACGGCTGGTTGCTCGAGCAGTGTGGCAGCTCCGGCGAATTCGAATTTTTATCTTCGGTTATCGTTTTTTTCGAATTGCAAATCCTTTAGTGCCTTTAGTTCGTTTTTTTCTATTAATAGTAAAGAACCTCATAATAAAAAGCGTAATTTTTGACTAGCTGTGATTTATTACACATAAATATATATGGATTCACATAAAAGTTGAGCCTTAGACTATCGCAGAGTCCGAAGATACCGAAGCGAATCGGACGATCTTATTTGGTACTGGGCTTGGTGTGTAGTGTGCAAGTCTCGGGTTAGTTTCTCTCTATTGCTGGTGCCAAAATAAATATTGCTTATGCCTAGGTAAGAGTATGATAAGATAAATAGAACAGAAGGTTTGCAGGCCTAAATGCAATGCGACAACAGAAATGACAATCGATGGTGCCTTCCTAATTGCACAGTGCCCGAAACTCAACCTTCGTCTTGGTCCCACATGCAGTTCAAGTTATATTCCCATCACCTCGCTTTAGTTGTTGGTGTGGGTATAGTAGAGAACCGTATTGCCGGGCAGCTGCCAGTGGGAGGCCTTCAGTTCAATTAGCTGGAGAAGAGTGCGCCGGATGGACGCTGCCGAATCTCCGGCATTGAGGAAGGCATCGCGAACAAGACCCATTAGTAACTCCAATTGCTGAGGTAGCTGCTGCTCCATGTCCTGGCCGATGCAGGTAAGCACATAGAACAGACACTCAATCTGAAACACAAAACACAATGCCACTAAGCCTTTTAAAAATTTAAATTAGATTCCTACCTCTGAGAGCGATCTTATGGGTGGACGTACGCAATCCTCACAGCACTTGGATAGAAGGCTGAGCAAAACCAGCGGTGGAGGTGTGCCCTCGTTGTGGGTCCGCAGTTGAAGCTGGCGCCGCTTTAGCTGGCAGAACATCTCCGTGAGGAAAGCCATGAAGGCGGTAAATCGAACGCGAGAGGGCGACTTCATTCCTTGGATGGCAAACAGCAGCTGCGCAAAATAAAGGAAATATAGATATTTTATAATATAATAATCCATATAATAAACTCACCTTCTCACGCTCCTGATACCACTGACGACATGTGTTGAGCAGCGCCTCCAAGAAGGTCTCCTTCTGCTCCCGGGCGATGATGTTCAAGCACAGGCGAGAGATGGGGAGGGCAAAACGACGACTCTCCACCGCCCGTTTGATGAACTGCGAGGTCAGCTCCATCAGGCAGCGCGAATTTAGCTTATTTGGGTCCTCCAGAGCCGTGTCAATCAACGCCTGGATCTCGGGCGTGAACTGTCCAATATCGGCCACCTCGTTTCCCAAGCCCAGCCCCAATCCGGCCATTCCCCGGGTGAGGGCATCAGCCGACGACAAAGACTTTGAGCGTTGCAGCGAATTTCCATTCATATAGGGATCCACTTCGATGCCATTCATGTGCGACTGATAAGGCTGTCCATAGTTGTTGTTGAGCTGCCCAAACTGGTTGTGGGTGACCTTGTGACCCCTGGGCTCAGGTGCAAACTTTACACGGTTTGTTGTCTGAAATTTATAAGGCAAATGTACTAAGATCTATGTAAAGTGGATCCTCATCTTACATGCAGTATATTGCCACTGGAGGGCGAGTTCATGAGCGGCAGCTGACCGGTCAGGGCACCGGGACTGATTGGATGTGTCACCAAGATCGAGCGATGATGGCTGGCCTTCAGCCCCGGCATATTGCCGAGCGAGAGTCCGGCCTGGCGGCGGTTCACGTTGCCGTACTGGCCCAGAGCCGGAGCCACACCGGGACCGTTGGTTGGCGGGAAGATCAGCGACGAACTGGAAGAATGTTGTAGACTGTAGTTTAGCTCTGTAAAAAGACGGGAAGAGGGGTAAACGATGGCATTAAATGACTTTGCATTACCGATTGCTGAGTGCTTCGGCCGGTGCCCCGGAGCTGCTCGTCATTGTGAACTCCTGGGCATTGACGTTAAGCTTGTTGGCGGCACAACCGGCAGCACCGTTGGCCCCACTGGCACCACCACCACCGCCGCCACCGACTGGAGCAGCCAGCTCTCCACGTACATCTGAGATAGGGTGTTATATGGGTACATATGTTGGTGTGGGGATCGGGATACCCAGGGGTTTAGAGTGATGATGAGGGGCAGGACAACGGTGTGTGGAGGGACGGAATGTACAGTGTATGAGACAGAGGAGATATGAAAAGAATCAAAAGAAAGATATGGTCTCAGTAAATATCGTTGGAACTTGAGGCTAAAAGAGCAGAACAACCAAAGCTGGCTAGAAGCTGACTGTTTGAAAGCGAAGCTTTGGAACTAATATCTTAGAAAATCTGAGATTGAATGGACTACAATAACGATTATTTAATTTTTTTATAATTTAAATAGCTTTGAATGTTTCCATTTCCATTTTAGTTTCCACAAGTAGCACAAAATTAAGTTCACCTTCCTGATTAAGATGCATCCATCTAAGGGTGATTGAAAACAAAATGTACACAATATCGAATAGTGACAAACTAATTTGCACCGCAAAAAGCTGTCAATTGTTTTTCCTGATCGATTTCAGAGTCTTATATTTATTGCACTTTAGTAAACCCCGAGAAGCGAACAAGCGGAAAGGAAAAGGTATAATGAGCGACTAACAATAACTTACTGGGCGGTCTGTATATATCCATGGCCGGCTTGCCCCTCATCTGTCCCGTCTGATTGCCGGGAACATTAAACGCCAGACTGCGGCGTTTGTTGATATTCTGAAACCGCACAGGAAAATATGGTTAGTTTTTGTGATATGGATATCTCATATCATATGGAAGGCGGCAACTCACCTGTTGATTCGAGGTGCGCACAAAGCTGCGTTCCCTGGAGATAACACCGGGAATAACGGGCTGAAATTCGGGTGACTTTCGCACCTTGCGGGGATCGTTCTGTTGCCCGATCAGGCTGGCCTGGGCGTGGTCCACTTTCTCGGCCATGTCTCGGTTCTCGAGGTGCAGCTTCTGCTCTGTTTAGCTAAACCTAATTGAAGATGAAAGCCTAATCTTTGGTAGACTACCTCCGGATAATCGTTAAACAAGCTGGGATTCCGTGGAATAAACGTCTAAATATGCGGCTTCAGTATTTGAGTAAATTTGTACATATCACAATAGTTGATTTCCTTTCTTTTCTTTCCCTCCTTTATCGAGTTGAATTGCCTCCTTAATACGATGTCAGGGATGTGTGCTCCCTTTGTGCAGAGTCAGATTGCTGGGTCTGGGAATCGAATTGGAATTGGTTATTATGGGATGCCAAAGCTTCAGCCCTGAGCCAAGCCCAAAACATGTTCACCTACTCATACATCAAGTAGAGATACGCAAAAACTGTTTACCCAAGAGGAGAGAGAGAGAGAGGAGCTCAACTACTTGATCTCGGATCTCTTCAAGCAACCGGCTCAATCTCCGAGCGTAGGAGTTGCATCTGGTTTGGGGGCCCCTGGCTAGAGCACTTCGTCTCCGAGCATGACATCAGCCCCCCAGTAATTCTTATTTCGCGGCCCACAAGGAGTCCGGAGCGAGTCGCAGCGGAAGATACACACAATAAACTACAGTGGGACCTCACTAACTCGAAGAAGTGGGTCTCTAGGCTCTATTTAATTATTTTTAGAAATGTTAGAACCAAAATAAAATTAAACAAACATGTTCTAAAGGCAGTATGATCATGACTTAAACTCAGCTGAAATCACTTTGTTCCCGATCTGTGGGCATTTTCCTGACTAAGTTCGCCTTAGGCAACCCAACCAGTAGGTGACTCTTTCCACAACTATTTGAACTTGCCTCGTTAATTACTCGTAGTTTGATATTTTCAGGGCAGATTAGCAAACAGATTTCTGGTCGGAATAAGCTGGGCCTGGCTAAGTGAATCATCCGCATATACTCACCTTTTGGTGCAAAAGTGTTGTTTCCTCCAAATTGTTTCGTTGCTGCTGTTTCTGCTTGAGCTTTTGTTTATCTATCTCTCACTATAGAGTGTATATAGATAGATGGGTTTGTTTGTGCGTTGCGTTGCGTTTGTTTTCGTCGATTCGATTGTTGGTGGTGCTGCAGCTCAGTTGTTCGTATAAAGATATTTATCTACTTCGTAGATACGCTCTTTCGTGTCTCGTTTAATCATGCTTGGCATGCACGCCAAAGTCGAGCCATAAGCAGTGCCGAGCGTTTTTAATTAATATTTTGAAGCGGCGTCAATTCCAATATTCCTTCCTTTCTGCCTTCCTGCCGCTTTTGGATGGCAGCGGCTCTCCAGATACAGATACAGAGGCAGATACAGATACAGATGCGGATACAGTAGCGCTCACACACACTCACGCTCGGTGATCACAATTGATGGCGCTGGTGGTGCGAGCGAGAGGTCGCGTTGAGTCGTGGGGTGAGCGGGTGGCTTCGTTAAGTATACGCACCGTGGATGTCGTCTATTTTCGGTTTGTTGCTTTGTGCTGCTCGTTCTCGGCTCGTTGTGCTCGTCAATTGTTACAGTTACAGAGTTCTCCGTATTGTTTTTGTTTTTGTTTTATTTTTGTGTTTTGTTCGCGTTATTTTCGTTCGTTTCTTTCTGCGTGAATTGCTCTCCTTTCATGCAGATCGCTCGCTATATAGTTCTTGTTCGGATTACTCACACGTACACATACGGGTCACTACACACATACAGGGGATTATTATTATTAATTCTTGCCTATATGTTTATATGTACAACAAGTTTCCATGTTTTGCCTGCACGCGCTGTTTTGTTTTCGCCCGACTTGTGCGCCGTATTCTTTGGCAATTGCCAAAAACTGCTCACATGTGCCGCCCGCCGCTGCCGCATCTACATATATTTTTAGTATATGACAGCGCGCTGCGAGGGATGACTGTTTGCGATGGATACACCTACACCTACAGCCATAGGCGTAACGTATATGCAGTTGGCGTTCCTTCCGTTTCCGCTAGACAACAACAAAACAGCTCAAAAAAAAGGTGAACAAGAAGAGTCTATTTCATATTATTGGCCCGATTTATTTAGCATTTTAGTGGCTGCGGCGGCAATATGATTTCCGCTGGCAAACAGTTTGTCTATTTTTAAATAGAATTCGGCTTGCCTCAAGCAAGAATTCTTCGGGGGGAAAACTTATGTACTCTCGGCATGAATCACATAATGGCAAGCGGATTCCTATTCAGATTCCGAATAGAAGGGATCGTGGACTTGATTCTGCACACACTGCACACTTAATTATAGAATAAAGATTGCGACTCGCGACTTGCTTCCCCCGAGCTTCACGTTGGGCGGTTACTTTTACATGGTAGTAAGTCTGGCGGGGTATATCTATTTATCGGTTCTATTTATGTATGTATGTAGATTCGCACGTATGTATGGATGTGAGTAACGCTGCTGCTGCTGCTGGTGCTGGCTACTACACTGGGCGCAGGCTTTAACTTAAAAATTAAATCATCGGCGCGAGCGATCAGTTGAAGACTAAAGAAGTGATGAATCGCCACCGACGTCGCGATCGCAGCCGAACCGAAAGCTCTCCAAAACAGAGGAGCTCTCTCGGTGCCGCCTCTCTTCGCAGCACACAAACAAATGAAGCTCGTGGGAAATCGCAAGAGCGATCCGCTCCGCTCCGCGAGGGTTGTCGACTTTTCCGAACTGGCCCACCGCCACCACAGAGCGACAGATCTACTTTCGTACACAAATGTTATTTATCCTTATACATAAACAAAGTGGTTAATTCGATACAAAACACGCTTACAAAGACGGAAACTACATAAAAAGGAAACATGAGTCAACGGAACAGTACACTTGGTCGTCACCTGGCTATTTGTGGAAATGTGCTGGGGTGCTAGTAAAAACAGCTGTCGTCTTACCGGAGGAAAGTATTCCTTAATAGATTTATGGCCCACTGCGGGCAGACCTCCGACAATATCTAACTATCCTTTGATACAAATAAAAGATAAGATAAATACAATTGATTTCTAAAATTACTAAAAATTTTTTAACATGATTTCTGTCAGCGGAAGGAAGTGCTTGCCCAGTTTATCCTTTGGGGGCGAAGAATATAAATACGAAGGTGTGGACCAGTACGAGGACGACGAAAACCATGCCTATTTCTGGGGTGAGGTTATCGAGTTGCTTAGCGAGTTGTTTAGCTGCTCCTCCTGATCCTTGTCCAGTCCAAGAGCTGTAGTTAGTAGCTTAACAACGCAGCGCTGTTCGTGCACCTCGCCCTTTTCGGTGGACGTGATGTCCTTCTCCAGCTTTAGCTTCTCTTCGGCGGACATCAGAATGCCCTCCTCAATGGTGCTTTCGGATATGAGGCGGTATATGGTCACAGGACGCTGCTGACCCATCCGGTGACAACGATCCTCAGCCTGCTTATCGTTATACGGATTGAAGTCGATATCGTGAATGATGCAGGTGTCGGCGGCGGTCAGGTTGATGCCCACGCCCCCCGCCTTGGTAGAGAGCAGGAACACGAAGATATTGTCGTCCACATTGAAGTCGGTGATCAAGTCTTGTCGCTCCTTTACCGCCGTCGAGCCATCGAGGCGACAGAAGCCGTGCTTTCTTATCCGTAGATACTCCTCCACAATGTCCAGCATCATGGTGAACTGGCTAAAGAGCAGCACCCGGTGGCCCTCTTCCTTTAACTTTGGAAGCAGCTCATCCAGGTACTCGAACTTCCCAGAATCGCATATTAACTTGTCGGGTATCTTTACGTCGAACAACTCCTGTTGGGATAAAAGCATTAGCAAGCGATCCTACGGGTATTTCGGGTATTTTTGGAAGAAACTTACGTATTTGTGGCATAACTGATAGACTTGGAAGTCGGACATAATGGCCAACTCCTCAAAGATGTACTGTTCATTGGTTTTCTTGTAGAGACTGCTGTTGGCCAGGCGCTTAGAGAACCCACGCAGATTCTCGTCGGTGAAATAATGTCGCATCAGCAGTGGATGGTTGGCAATGCGTCGCATCTCCATCATGATCGTCATGGCGGCGCGATCGCTGCTGCTGCAGATCTCGCCCTTGTTATTGGAATAATACTCGACCAGTTCATGATAGTACTGCTTCTGTTGGTTGCTCATGGATACTTTTTCCTGTAATTCCAAATAAGTTAAACTTTTCAATCAAAGATTAGATTAGAGTAGCTTACCACAAGGCTTAGCTTCTTGGGCAGGTTGTTTAGGACATCTTTCTTAAGGCGCCGGAGCACAAAGGGTTTCATGATGCGCTTTGCTTGCTGGATCTGTGTCTCCTGGAACTGTGATACCTCCTCCTTATCGCCATCGGTTTTGCTTTTCTGCAATGGAAACAAATGATATACTCATTCGCTTTGCTTTCCCGTTAAGTAAGGCACGGACGCACCTTGACAAACAGTGTCTTAATGTCCTCAATGCTCTTGGCAAAGAACTTTGGCATCACAAAGCACAACAGGGAGATCAACTCCAGCAGATTGTTTTGCAGCGGAGTACCGGTAAGAAGGATGCGACTCCGGGCATTTATGGTGATGAGATTTGCATACCGTTGTGTGGTCATGTTCTTAAGCATGTGTGCCTCATCGAAGATGACATAGTCTAGCCTGCACACGCGAAACATTTTCCTTTCCTCGGGCGTCGAGCCGACAATGTGATAACTGCCGGTTAAATTGTATTAATTGTAGATAAAACTTTGGTATCTCTGCGAATTACTCACGTTGTCAACAGGACATCGAAGCCCGAAAATCCGTCTTTAGCATAGCGCGCACGCATTCTTCGGCGCTCGTCTTGCGAACCGTGATACTTTTCGACAACCAGATTGGGACACCAGCGACTGATCTCCGCCTCCCAGTTATCTAGAGTGGAAGAAGGCACCACAATCAAGTGCGCCGCCTTGCTAAGACCGTTCTCCTTAAGGTAAGCCAGGAATGCGATCACCTGAATGGTCTTGCCCAGACCCATTTCGTCTGCCAAAATGCCATTCATCTCCTGCCTGTGCATCACTGTTAGCCAGTTGAGTCCAATAATCTGATAGTCTGCCAATTGCAAGCTGCAAGAGATTTATTTGCGCAGGGATATGAAGAGATAAACTATTGATAATTAATATTAGTACTCACCCGCTACTGAGGAGCTTGGGTTGCTCCACAATGCCGGCACCAGTGGAGATGGCCTTCTCCAGACGCGTCACCATATTGTTGCACTTGCTCAGTATGGTAGCCACTGTATTCTGCTTATTGATCAGATCCTGGGCGTAGTTTAGCAGGTCTCCCGATAACTTGTTACTCTCCAGCTTCTTTCGCATTCCGGCCCAGTCTTCAAAGGGCCGCAGCTCAATGATAGCTGCTGCTTTCTTTTCTGAGAGCGTCTTTACACTTTGCAACTCCAGAAGTGTAGCCTCGTTCATGAACTTGAACACCTTCTTGCGCTGTCCAGTCATCTTGCTAGCCATCTCGGTGTCGCTGTCATCGCTGTCGTATACCTGATCCTTGGATTGCTTGACATCCTCGTCGTCCGAGTAGTCGTTATCGGAGTAGCCCCCGTGGGAAGTGCCACTGATTCCGTTCGAGCTGGGCTTTAACTTTGGTTTTACTAGCGGCCCATTAGCCCCTTGGATCTTAGGCTTGCAGTTTTCCCTCAGGTACCGCACGGAGGCGGCCACATCCCAGTTGGTGCGGGAGAGTGACTCTTGAATTGCCTGTGAAAAGAGATGTTATCCAAATTATTTATGAATCTTGAGTCTTAAATATATAAATTATAATAATATTCTTTTATAAGCCATTGTAATTGTAATCTCAATAATATTACTACTTTTCCAAAAATATTTTCGGTAAAACAAACAAAATGTTTTTGAAAATTGAGGTAGGTAAGTAACGGCAGCGAACAGATTCCAAGTTCACTGCGTTATGGTTGTTCTTTATTGCCAACCCCTGTCAGCGCCGCCCCTGGCCACAGACAGCTGTTCGCAGTGCCGGGTCCCGAATCCAATCGCCATGTTCCACACACACAAACATAGGCACGCAGATGCTGATAGAGGAGACGCGCGATTCCCGCCCCCGCGCACCCATTCCCGCTTCCCTATCCACGCCGGATCACAGAAGGAAAGAAAAAACGTACCATCGTGTCGTATTGGGGCGAAATTTTTGCTGCTGCCATGTACCGCTCCTCCTTTTCTTTGACGGTCAGCTCCAGCTTGGTCTTCTTGGGAGTCTGGCAGTCGGCACCGTCACTGTCACTGTCGGGCATCACCGAAATACGCTTCTTGCCGGGCACGCGCTCTAAGAGGGAAGGTCTTTGCAGTTACAACCGGAACATCCTGTGTTTGCAAGCCATGAAATTACCAGTTTTCGCAGGACTTGCTGCGGCGGCGGCGCCTTTGTTGATGCGAAATTGCCGCAAGTCGCTGAGGCTTGACTTGGTGGGCGAGGACGTGGGCGCGGGATTGTCCGACATCGTTGGGCAAGACGAGTCACTACCTGGCTATGTGTCCTTATTCAAAAATTGTGTTTGTCCTATGATCGTGAGATAGTATTTGCGAGTTTGTTAGAGCTGAAAGCAGTATCGATACATCGCAACGGTGTTCGCAAATTTTTTGCTGACATCAATGCATATATCGATATTTGATAGTGATGAGAACTCTTTTTCCGACAAATATAAGTTGATAATCATCGGTTTAAGCAATCAACGAAGCTTTTCATGTTTTATGTGCATGAATTTAGGTGTCTTATCTTTTTAAAGCTGTGCATCTCTCAGATTTGCCTTCAATTCATAAATATATTGCAGTCCGAGTTATGAAGTGGGATTTAAAAAGCTAGGCCGAAGAACAAATAGGTATAAGGATAAGCAGGCATCTCTAGCACAGAAACGTCAACCGTGTCATCGATTAATCGCAGCCCCGTTGCGGCAATCGGTACTCATCAACGCATTGCAACCCTTGGTTTTTTCGCTTGGCTCTCGAAGGTTAATTAAACACTTTTGCGAAATAAACGCTTGCCAAATCGAGGACGGACCGAAAAACTAGCAATCATGGCTGGCGGCAACACCCCGCGTGTGATTCAGGTGACCAACATTGCGCCGCAGGCCACCAAGGACCAGATGCAGACGCTGTTCGGCAACATCGGCAAGATTGAGGAGATCCGCCTGTACCCCACCATCCGGGACGTCTCCTGCCCCGTTCAGTCGCGCATCTGCTACGTGAAGTACACGGAAACAAACAGTGTGCCGGTAGCCCAGCACCTGACCAACACGGTGTTCATCGACCGCGCTCTGATTGTCATACCTGTGCTGGCCATTCCCGAGGAGTACCGCGCCCTGGAGATGCTCAAGAATGGCACCATTGTACCTGGTCTCCAAAAACCCGATTCAAAGCTGCCGCCGGAGGTGATCAACCGTATAGAGGGCCAGCTGCCGCAGCAGGTTATTAGGACCTATGATCCGAAGCTGGTAGAGTTTAATCTGCCGGAGTACCCGGCACTCCCCTCATTCTACGACGCCCGCAAGATCGAGGAGATCCGACGCACCATCATAGTGTGCGATGTAAAGAACGAGTGGCGTCTGGATGACCTGATGGACTGCTTCCAGCGCGCCGGCGAGGTAAAGTACGCTCGGTGGGCCGAGAAGGACAACAAGACGTACTGCATGATCGAGTTCTGCGAACAGACCAGCATTATCCACGCACTGCGCATGCAAGGCCAAGAGTTCAAAGGCGGCTACCTCAGCGTCTACCACTCGACCTACTCGATTAGCAAACCGGAGGCCAAGTCGAATGAGGCCGCCCAAGCGGAGATCGAGGAGGCAATGACCATTGTAAAGGAAGCGCAGAGTATGATTTCGGCTGCCATTGACCCGGTGATCGGAATGCTAGCCAAGGACAAGCGCCGTAGGTCCCGATCCCGCTCACGCTCTCGCGAACGTCGAACCAGTCGTTCACGCTCGCACCGCTCCACGTCCAGACGGCGTTCCAGACGCTCCGGGTCAAGGGAGCGTCGCAGCGTGTCTCGTTCGCGTCGCTCGCGATCTCGCGGCAAGCACTCATCACGATCCCGCAGTAAGCGGTCCAGATCCCGCCATCGTCGCAGCACCTCGCGCTCCAGGAGATCACGTTCCCGTGGCGGCAAGCACTCGCGCTCCTCCAGATCGCGTGGCAAACGCTCGAGGTCCCGTCATCGTCGCAGTACCTCTCGTTCTCGCCGCTCCCGGTCCCACGGAATTGCCGTTGCACCCAGTGGAAACGGCAAGCGTTCCCGATCTCGCGAGCGCAGCAAGAAGTCACACCGTAGCGAGAAGCGCTCCTCACGCTCTCCCCGCTCTAGGAGCAAGCGTAGTTCCCCATCCCCGCCGCCGGTGGCCACCAGCACCAAGTCACGCTCCAGCCGCAGCAAGGACTCTGCCCTCGCCACATCAAAGTCCTCATCCTCTCGGCGACGCGACCGCTCACGGTCTGCGGAAACACGGAAACTTAAATCCATCTCCGAGGACACAGAGGCAAAGAGCTCACGCTCCAGCGCCGATTCGAAGTCACGCAAGTCGGTGAGCGTTGAGAAATCGGACAATATGGACATCTCCAACTCGCCCTAGACATAGAGATTAAACATTAATTAAAAATAAATACAGAACTTAAGTCAGGCCGTCTGCATAATAGCCCGATACCCCATTTTCCAAAAAGAGATTTGTATATCCCACTGTGCCCTAATTCCCAAGCATAAAGTCCGCCCTACAAAACAGCATTTTCGCATTCTTAACTCTTGAAAAATACACACTAAGCTAAATAATATAATGTTTTATTTGGATTGCAGCTTTGGTGAAATAGATCTAGCAAGGCACATGTTAAGGGCTAATTTTTAAGGGAGTACTT
>JAEIIM010003118.1:0-26134 GCA_018874515.1 Drosophila greeni | reverse complement strand
AATAAATCATCCTTTCAGTTCGTTCACTAAGGATAATAATGTCACTTTAATTTTAATTTTTTCATTATTTATTTGCCAAATTATTTTATTTATTTATTTATTATTTATTATTTTTTCTCCGTGTACCTGTCCTTCGGCAGTTTCCCATTTCTCGATCCAGGTGCAAAGGTGCGTTCCCTGCCTTTCTTTTTTATTTTCCTTTTTTTGTGGTGGGTGCCCCGTTCACCGTTAGCAGTGAAAATCTGCTCGACGCACCGTTATGATTATTAAAAATATATATATACATATTGGTAATGCGATCGATCGTATTTCGAACTGAAGTCCCGTTGCAATTTGGCTCTAGGAAAGGCTTGACGGCAGATGAAATCCCCTTTCGCTGCTCATCCCGGGTTCGGCTTCGCTCTTTGATTCCTCTTCCCGTTAGGCCCCTTTGCGGGCACATGTCACCCTCCTGAATATTCATAAATCACTGGCTGTAATAACTCATTATTATTGCAACGGGACAGGGACTCGTTCGAGGTGGACCCCGCCCTCGCGTTCGGTTAGCGTGTGCGCAGGCGCGGTGCCCCAAACCCGATCCCAATACCGATCCCGATCCGATTACCATTACCCAGAGACCCTGGCACGGACTCTGTTTTCCAAGGTATTATTAAAATCATCTGGTACTCAAAGAGATATTATCACAAATTTAGATAGCTGGAGACTTAGTTTCCCAATTCATTCATTCAGCTTCCAGCAGATTCATTCAGCTTCCAACAGATTCATTCAGCTTCCAACAGATTCATTCATTTTATTTTCTGTACCCTCAAGCGACTCATTCAGTTTACCATAGTTAAGGACTTAAAGGATTTGATTTACCATAGTTAAGGACTTAAAGGATTTAAGCACTTTCTGGAGTGCCTGCAGATCCAGATCCAGGGATTCATTCAGGCTTCGTGCTCTGATTTCCTAACCCAGTTTCGGAAAGGCTCTTAGCCGCAGAATAAGCCGCAAGATCTCCACTTAAACTTAAGCAGTTCCAGGGATTCCTACTCTGATTTGTTGTCTCGAGTGGACGCACTTCAGGCCACAATGAGGGCACTTAAGAGCGCGCTTTGTGGCTAAGACGCTTAAGCGTTTAAGCCGGGACTGGACGCTGTGGCCAACACTTTCCGGACGCCTAAGACCCCCGCCCCTCGGCCGGAGATGATCCTGCGGCTGACAGATCCGAGTTAATTTCATTCAGGACTCGCGTCCCGCTGCCACATTGCGTCCCCGAGTAAAATAATACATCTCAGGAGTATCCTCGGCGAGTGCCGCAGCTCCAAATGAAAGGCATAAGGACGACATGTGTCGGCTTTCCCTAATTGAAAGTGCTCCAACAAGGACTGCCTGCACATGTTTTCCCGGGACACCGTCACCGGCTGCCTCCACGTGGGTCCACATAATGCAGTTCCTGAATATATATATAGAATAATACCCTGTATTCCCCGTAGCCCTGTGTTTTGACTCCCGGCACTCCAGGGTGGCATTCACTTTTCACTGTTTCTGTTTTAGGACTGCTTTTGGGATCAAGAGCACTCGGCATTGAGTCATCATCGATTGTGTGACTCGCACAATTTTGACAGGCTCTGTTGGCCAAAGGCATCGCTCCAGGAAGCCCAGTTTTGCATTGCATTGATTGAGATGTCCTCTGTTATTCGGAGCTCTTTGGACTTGAGTCTGATGAGGATCATGGCTTGGTGTGGGGTCTGTTCACGAGAAGACCAGCCCGGAAACAGCTCAATCAATGCAGCAAGGCTCCCTTTCAGCAAGAGTTTCCCTGAGAAAAATGATTTCCAAATAATAAGTAAGAATCCCAAATAAAGCAGTGAACTTCTTCTACCTTAAGTTACTTTAGTAAACGTTTTAAAGATGCCTCAAAAAACCCTGAGACATAATTTACAAACCATTTCCTTCCACCTAGCACATGCCAAATTAATGGTAAATATCTCAGACCCATCTCTATGGAGAAAATCTTATAAAAACCACAATTTTATGGGCAAGATCAGTGGGAGATGCGGCCCGCGGTGGTCATCAAAGGGTCAAAAAGGGGCCCGAGTGTCACGCTTGAAGGACACACAAAATTCACGAAAGGATTCCGCCATAAAAAGCGGAATGAATGTGCACAAACATCCGGAATAGAGAGAGAGAGCCCCGAAACGCTGGATTGGATTACCGCCGACGGATTGGATTGAGCCCAAGATCCTGGCAGGTAGAAGAGCGTAAAAAACTCGGCTATTTGCCTAGCGCAAAAAAAAGGACAATGGCCAACACAGAACCAATGCGCATGTCCTTTTTGCCCCGGCTTCCTCCTCCTCTGAACGGGTTCATTAATCGTGTTTGGCAACAGGAAACGCACCGCGAAGGAAAACGAAAGGACTTCCGTTCCGTAATCGGATGCTCGTTAATCGAACGGAAAAAAGAGAAAAATCGAGAGGAAAATCAAACGGAAAATTGCATTACATTGCCGAAAAAAAGACCAAAAGTGAAAGCCGACTCTCAACACCAAGAGACCCAAAAAAAATAACCTTAAAGAAGCAAAAGGAGTGAGAAACCCCATGACAGGGCGAAAATTCCTCCATTATTCCGCGATGAACTGCCAGCGATTTTGGGACAATAGCATTTGCATTTGTCACGGCCTCGGTCCGAACCCAAATCCGATTAATCGCATTACAAATCGACCAGCGAAATGAGGTGTCGACTTAAGTGAGCGGAGCAGGGCGCAGGTCAGCGCGCGATCAGCGATCGCCGCCGATCAGCATAATGCTAACAAATTCGAACAGCTTATACACTGGGGAAAAATATGCCAAAATATAGGTTGAAAATAAAAAATATAAAAATATAAAATATTTACTTAATAATAGTTGGTTTCAGTTAAGTCTAATATATTCATATATATTCATTAAAAGAGCTGTTAAAATGTTTAATGAAGAGATTTCGGGGGAGTACATTTATGCTTTAATTCCCCCCAAATTTCTTACTTTCCTCAGTAACTTTAATCTCATATTGATACCAGTTTAGTTGGTTTTTTTTCTCTCTCTGTAGGCACCTTATGCCTCACACCTTTTACCTTCCACCAAGGACAGAGAGGACTCTGCATCAATATTTTGACATTGCCGGCGGTTTGGTTTTCGCAAAAACTGCCGATTGCAACGCATTAGCGCATTAACGAGAAAAGAGGACCAGGATCCGCGATGGTTATTCGGGAGATTATGGAGTACATATCGAATTTCAAGGCTATAGCACCGATGCCACCTTTTGGGGCTACCGAAATACGCCCCAGAATGTGTAAAATATTTATATATTCATTGAGTAAGAAACCTTATATTGCAGGTTAGTTTAATTAAATTTAGAAGTTAACAAAGCCATTTCAGTGAACTGAATCGGACGACTATATCATATAGCTACTTTAGAAAATATTGGAAACTTTTCAGGAAAGTATATAAATTCCTGTTCTTTAAAATATGAGGCCTTAATCTCCATTTAGGAATAGTTTCAGGTGCCCAAGGAATCAGACGACTTTTTCAATTACAGTTTTTACAGCTCTATGGGCTGCGCTTGCTTTTTCGTATATATTTCATATATTTTTATTATTTTTTGGGTTTCATTCAAACCATGTGACTTAATAAATACTAAAATAGAGGAAAAAAAATCACACTACAGGCTAGGAAAAAAAAGAATGGGTAGGATACAGGCATAGGACATAGGCATAGGACATAGGCATAGGACGTGGGCATGGGAAAGGGAATACAAGTGGAAAAAGTAGTCAAAGGAGTAGGGAAGATACGACATAGAATATAAAGCATATAGGGGCACCACCCACTAAGGACCAACGAAAAGAAAGAAAAAAGAAAAGTAATATAGAAAAAAAGATTGGAAAACTTGTTGACTCTCTGGCTGGCTTGTTGGCTTTCTCGGTTCGTTCGGTTCGTTCGGTTCGTTCGGATCGGCTACGGGTTCGTCGTCATCGGATGTATGTACAGGGCTCTCGGGGATCAGGGATCGGATCGGAGTTCCAGGCGGAGTCGGACCTAGGCGCTGGCATTGGCGTACTGGCGCTTCTCCAGCGAGATGTTGAAGCCGTTCTCCAGCTTCAGGATGATGTCCGCCTGCAGCTTGAAGTCCGCCTCCGTGTCCGTCGAGTGAACGATGTAGTTCCTCACGATGGTGGACAGGAGGACCTTCAGCTTCAGCATGGCGTACTTGCGGCCCACGCAGCTCCTGGGCCCGGCGCTGAAGGGAATGAAGGCGTAGTAGTGCCTGTTGGCCATGCGCTCCGGCAGGAAGTTGTCCGGGTCGAACTTGGTCGGGTTGGGGTAGATGTCGGGGCGGCGGTGGACGCTGTACTGGAGCACGATGCAGGTGGTGCCCTTGGGCACCGTGTAGGGGCCGCTGGCCAGCTTCAGGTCGAAGTCCAGGCGGCGGGCGATCAGGGGTACTGGCGGGTACAGCCGCAGGGTCTCGAGGATCACGCGCTCCAGGTACTTCATCTCCATGGTGTCGGCGAAGGTGCAGTCGCGGAGCATGTTGTCGCCGAAGATGGCCTTCTGCTCGGCGAAGACCTTGGCCTGGATGTCCTTGTGGATGCCCATCATGCACAGCGCGAAGCTGGAGCCCGCCGAGGTGGTGTCGTGGCCCTCGAACATGATGGTGTTCACCTCGTCGATGATGTCCTTCTCGTTCCACTCGATGTCCGGGTTCTTGGCCATCTCCACCATGGCGTCCAGCAGGGCCAGGCGCCGCTTGGCGCCCACGTCGTTCTCATCGATGTCGTCCAGGTCGTCGCGCAGGCCCTCCTTCTTGGCCACCGGGGAGCTGCTGCTGGGCGCGATCTCCTCGATGATGGCCCGCGACTCCTCCTGGAAGTTCTCCTTGCGGTCCCGCACCACCTTGCTGGTCATGCCCAGGATGATGTCCATCATCTTGTCGCCCTTCTCGCGCAGCTTGGTGAACTTGTAGATGGAGTCCAGGCGGTAGAGCAGCTTCACCTGCCGCTTGTGGATGATGTCGCACATGTCGACGACGGCCTGGGCGTACTCGAAGCTCTTGTTGCCCTCCGGCAGCTTCTTCACGCCCATCGCCGTGGACAGCAGGATGTCGACGGTGGTGGTGGACATGTAGTCGTGCACGTCGAAGGACTTGCCGGCCTCCAGGGCCATGCGACCCACCACGCTCTTGGAGTGGTCCACGAACGTCGGCACGAAGCTCTTGAGGATGCTCTGGTGGAAGGTGGGGGCGATCATCTTGCGGTGGTGGCGCCAGTGGTGTCCGTTGCTGATCAGCAGCCCGTTGCCGAACCAGGGCTTGAAGTAGCGGTACTCCTCGGCCTTGGTCAGGTGCTGGTGGCCGCCCAGGATCAGCTCGATGTCCTTGGGGTTGGTGAGGAAGACGAGCATGACGTTGCCCAGCCAGGCCTTCATCGTCTCGCCGTACTTGTTCAGGTAGCCCAGGCCGACGGCCAGGATCTCGGCGTTGCTCAGCCCGGCGGCCACGTGGGCGTGTCCCAGGATGGGCAGCTCCGGCGGCGACGGTATGTTGGCCACCATGCGGTACTCGCGGCTGTTGCGGCGCCAGTACTCGTACAGGGCCATGGCCACCAGGGTGCCCACCAGGGTGGTCAGCATGGGGCTGAATCCCAGCAGCGAGCCGCCGCCCCCGGCTGCAGCCTGCTGCAGCGTCTCCTGCACTGTTTCCACTGCCATTTCTGCTCTCGCTCTCTCTGTCTGTCGCTTATCCACTGGTGGTCCTGCGTAGATCCTCCTGCTTAGATGGCACTGTTGCTATTCCAGCCGCCAGCGCTCAACTGTGCCCATTCGCCGCCGAGTCCACAATTTTATACGGCCCGGCCCTGGGGGTGGTCGGGTCCGGGGCCAATCCGGGAGTCAAGTGTATGCCAGGCCACCACCCGTCCCAGGCGCAGTCCCAGTCCCCGGTGGCGATTTGCAAACCAAATCCGAGTCACGTAGTCTTTCGACCGGGCGCACTTTGGAGCCGCTCCACTGCGTCATTCCGCTTCGGATCGCCACCGGAGCCGCCATCGTCAGTCCGCCATTAACAGGGGTTCCGCGAACAGGGGTTCGCTCTCCTCCTGGTCCCACTTTCCCAGTCCAATTCGAACCACCTTTCACCTCTCGAAAGTGGGTTTCCAAAGTGTTATACGGATTTTCAGTGACAATTTCAAAGACATCCGAGTCCGGTTTATGTTGTTCGAATAATGGTATTATTTTATTTTATTTTTTCATTCCCATGTTAAATAATTTTATTACCTTAAAAATTTATATTTAAAACATTTTCACGATTTTCCTGCAATTTAATATTTTTATTAAACTGCTAATTGTTTGATATAAGATATATGTTGCGAACGACCAAAATTTTCCGAGAAAAATTAACCAAAAATTAGAGTTTTTAATGCAGAAATGTTCGCCATTAAAAACGAAGAAGAAAAAACCAAACCAGACTGAAATCGGTTGAGTTTTAGCCGAGTTATAAAATAAAAACATTGAGGGTGTTAGTATTTTTTAAGACAAACAAGAAAGGCAGCTACCTTCGGCATACCGAAGTTTAAATACCCTTGCGATTGCGGTTAAATTCCTCTTAAATATATAATTTGATTATAATATTCCGTATTATTATTATTATTTGTCTTAAAATTACATAAAAACGGGAGCTAGGCTAGGCATGCCGAAATTTGTATACCCTGTATAAGTAGAGTTTCCTTGTATTTAGTTTTTCCTTGCATTTAGTTTTTTCGTGCGATTTTTGGTTTTACAAACTAACGACTCGCCAAGAAAACAAATGTAAACAAAAGCAGCAGCTTGCCAGACGTAAAAAATGGCTACCACAAAAGTGGATCGTATTCAATAAGCGGCTTACTCGCTCTTACCACTTGCCGAGCGAGCGCAAAGAGAGCCAGCAACGGAGCTTTGTAAGTCCCGAGAGCAGGATAAGAAAAAAAATCGCGCACGAAAACATCGAGAATCAATGAAAACAGAGAATAATAAATAGTGTGGTACCACTCACCCATACATACATATGTATATTATTTGTGCAGATTAACCGTCGAATTAGAATTATTTGAATTATTCACTTTTTGCACTTGCACATAAACACGACAGCATCCCGGCTGCTGTTTTTGGATGTGCTAGGCCTTGTCCCTACTTTTCGCAATTTCTAACTTCACTCCGGAGGGTCAACAATCTCCCGCACGTTTGACCCACTGTTTTTTCCGCGATCGCGTAGGGAAAACTCCTTAATATTTGATTAATTACCGCCGCGGCGATCTTTTCCATAGAGGCCTTTCCTTTGCATCCGACAGCGCCAACAATTATCCATAAATGACACCCACAAACAGTGGTTGGGCTATGCCTCTCTCGCTCTCTCGCTCACTGTGCAAGGCGACAACAAGCAAAGCCAGTAACGGCACTTGCCAAAGCCAAAGCAAAGACACAAAAGCGCGATCAAAGACACAAAAGCGCGAGCAAATACACAAAGCCAAAGCAAAGACACAATTGCGCGAGCAAAGACACAAATCCGCGAGCAAAGACACAAATGCGCGATCAAAGACACAAATGCGCGAGCAAAGCCACAAATGCGCGAGCAAAGACAAAGAACGATTGCGAAAGGGAAAAAATGAAAATTGTTCTGTTTTCCGTAGCCAAACGGCTAAACACGGTAAAGCCACTGCGCGGACTCGCTGAGTTTTCACACTTATTCACTGATTAGCTTTCACTTTCAAGTTTTTCACAAGATCTCCTTGCGCAGCGACGCTTTCACTGTTTTTCCGTCTGTTCTCGGCCCGGCCACGTTAAGCAAATGATTTCCAGCGGCCGCCGTGAGAGCACGGCCGCCAAAATGGAAGGCGGCGATTTTTCGGCTTGTGGGCGAGAGAGGGGGGCTGACCAAAAACTTCCAGTTGCGTTGCAGGCTGGAAGTGTGATCCAATTTGTATCCGATAGGTGGTGGTCATTTGTTATCTTATTGCATTGTATCTTGAATGCTTTTTTAATTGAGGCAAATAAAATAATAATAAATAGGTTTAAGATAAACTATATTTAGGGCAGGAAAGGGTGAAATATATCTATATATTTTTAAATGTATGAACATATTTTATTTTATTAATGGAAAGTGAACGTGGGCTCTGCTCTCCTCCTGCTTCCTGCGGAAGTGCACAGGATGCCGGTCGATCCCTGATCGGGGGATCGGGTATGCAAAGTGCCACTACCTGTGCGCGATCACTTGCCGGATGATTTACCTGCCGACAAGCGGAAGTGGGTGAGGGCAGATCCTCTGCCTCTCCCGCTCCCTCTCCGTCCCCGTCTCCGCTTTCGCTTTTCATTAAATTCAATTTCGCCGCCTTTGTCCCCGGACACCTGAGCAGCCGCGGCGCACGGGGCCATGCAAAAAAGGGAAAAGCGAATAAAGTAAAGTAAATAAACAATAAAACTGAGCAGACCGCAGAGACAAAGGAGAGGAAGCTGTCGCTTTTATGCTCTTCCTCCTGCGTCCTGGTTTGGAGAGATCCTTTTTCCCATTTATTTTTATTTGCAAATGGATTACCTGTTGAGCGCGTGTTCAAAGCGTGGTGCTGTCCATTCACATAATTTCTATTTCAAAATTATACTTATCCCTCACCAGAACTCCCCTCTTAACAACATTTATTAAAATTGGTAAAAATAGTTTTTATTTAATTTCCGATCGAAGGGACTCAAGCAATTCGAATTCAAATCATCAAAACAATATTGAACCGATGTGTTTTTCTCGCAGAATAAATTAAATGAATGTGTTTACTCGATTATGTCGCTTACTCGTAACTGATATACATATATGCTAATTAATTTATGCGAATATATGCTCTAGACCTAGGTAGATATATGGGTATGACTTTTATCGGTTCGCGAAGCGAGAACGTTACGTAATGCTCTGTAAAAGTAGGGATTAATGTTTCCGAATACACATAATACGTTGCAACTTATGCCAACTATCTCTGCCTTCGCAGCTACGAACTAACAATGTCTTTTAGCTTTATCGAATGGATGAAACGAACACAGGCACGCACTTGATGTACACTTGATGGGGGAGGGAGCAAGGAACGAAACAAGGATCGGGACAGGGGGCAGTGGGACATGACACACACAGAGTCACCAAGTATATATGGCATACAAGAGGAGGGCGCACGCGTACAAAGCACAAAAACAAAAGGGTATTTACATGTAAGCACTTTACACACGTCACAGAGTCAAAACAGAAAGGGTAAAAATGCGGGACTGGGGTTCAGTGTGGGTTGCCGGACTCCGTCCTGGGTTCCTACGCCGTCTCGTTGAGATGCACACAGTGGGCGTCCTGCATGAGCTGCGTGAGCTTCTGCGTAAACGTTGGAATGTCCTGCAAGCCGAAAGAGTTTAGCTTTTAGTTTCATCTTCGTCCCGCCGATACTCACACTTGTCTGGCAGATCTCCTCCAGCGCCGTCTGCGCCACCGGCAGCGAGGCCTGCGCCAGGCTCTCGAGCAACTGCCGGCGATCCACCTGGCCCATCGCGTACAGCGCCTGGGCAATCATGTCGAAGTGCAGCGCGCCCTCGCCGCTCAGCAGCAGGTTGAGCAGGGCCCGCTGGAAGGAGGCCAGCAGCTGCTCCTTGAACAGCGCCCGCTGGTACAGCCGGCTGCGCTCGTTCACGTTCTGCATGGAGAGGAGGACGCTGCGCACGTTGCTGGGGTCGGTGCCGCTGACCAGCATCTGGCCGTAGGCATTCAGGATGGCCATGAAGTGGGCCGGATGCAGGTTGTCGCTGCAGTTGAAGTTGCCACCGGCGGCCCCGGTGTGCCCGTTGGAGAGTTGGTTCTTGTAGAAGAACTGCCACTTGCAGGTTAGTACACTGAAAGGATTTATAATATAAAATATAATATAGATACATTCAAGTTATTCCAAGGGATGCCTCTCACCTGTCGAAGAGCGCATAGAGCAGGCTGGTTATCTCGCTGTTGTCCGTCGCCGTGTTCTGCTGCTGCAACAGCGGCAGAATCTGCTGGGTGCCAAAGTCCAGAATGGAGGGCAGCAGGCCGAGGGAGGCGCTGCCCGGCTGCTCCACAATCAGCTTGAACATCTGCAGCACCTTCTCCATGACGGCCAGTCGGCTCAGGGTAAGCTGCTCCCTGAAACGGAAAGAGAGAGAGAGGGTTTACGGCTCGGAATTGAAAAAGAGCGAGACGGGACGAGGGAAAGTAAAGGCACCATAAACAATGAGGGGAAAGTACATCGAAAAAGAAGTATTGTGTTATGATAACTCGAGACGAACCTGCTGCTGACATTAATGAACAGCGTGATCATCTCCTTGATGAACTGACCGCCCAGATGCGTGGGCAGCGTGCGGAGCATGCTGAGGCTGAATTCCGCCACCGTAATGGCCATGGCAATGCTGCTGAGCCCGAAGCTGTTGAAGATCATCAAAGCCTTGGTCAGAATGGGCTGCAAGGGGATACAAAGAAATAATTAAAAACTCCTTTAAAAATTCCGTGAAACAAACCTTGAAGGTGCTGGCCAGCATGTCCTTGGCATTGCCTCCGGTCGCCTTAAAGTACTCGATCAGCGCCGTGAAGGTGCCCAGCAGACTCAGCGTGGTGGCCGCCACCTTGCTCTCGTTGGCCTGGCCCAGATCCAGGTCCAGGAAGTTCTGCGCCAGCCCCTGGACATACTCGCGCAGCATCCACAGCCGGCGCTGATAGTCCTGCTGCTGCTCGGGCACGCACTTCCACGGCAGCACCATGTAGCTGACCAGCGCGATGTGCACGTTGATGCACACCTGGCGCGGCAGCTGGGCGCCCAGGCGGGAGCCCGCCTGCAGCAGGCTCTGGATCTGCGGGATCTCCAGCAGGCACTTGGGCCGTATCACAGTCGAGATGAAGAGCAGCAGCTCGCTGGCCGCCTGCTGGACGATGGGCGAGGCGGCCGCCAGCGACCCGCTGCAGGCGAAGATGCTGCCCAGAATGGCGAACAGGCGATGCAGCAGCTCCTCGCCCACCATGGCCTTCGAGAGCGGAAAGATGCTGCGTATGGCCAGCAGGACTTGAGCATACCTAAGAGCTTCAATTAGCGCACGAACATGACATGGAAACTATTTTTTCTGGGCACTCACAGGTTATCCAGGTCCATCTGAAACGTGGCCTTGTCCATCTCGTTGCCGCCCTGCAGGCGGTTGCTCGCCAGCAGCTGCAGCGTCTGCAGCAGGCTGTCGGACAGCATCTGCAGCTGGCACTCCATCTCGTCGGCCACGCCTGGCGCCGCCGTGGCAGTGTCCATCAGCGGCGCCAGGCGCACCACCGCCTGGCAAACGGTGGCAAAGTCTCGCAGTATCTCGCCCACATTGGCCGTCTTGAGCTTGCGCGCCGCCTCGTAGCTGCGACTGCTGCCGTGGTCCAGGGCGTGCTCCAGTGACATCAGATACATCTGCGGCCTCGACCAGTGCGCAAAGACTTGTGCGAAGACCACGTGGGCACCGCGGGTGTTGGCCAGCAGGGCCAGGGACTCGAAGCATTGGTCCAGGAACTGCTGCCACTCGGTGGCGGAGGTCTAAGGGAAACAGGAAAACCACAAGTAAGTTGCAAGTTCCCCACAAAGCCAACTCTACTCACATCGTCCTCCATCAGCTCGTTGTCCAGCACCTCCAGCTCGGGCTTGTTGGCCTCGAACTGCGTACGTCGCATGATCTCGTCCACCAGCTGGGTGAGCACCTGGTTGAAGCGCGTCACCTTGGCCGGCTGCTGGGCAATGCCCTTGATAATGGGCGTCCATATCTCCAGTTTCTCCGTGAAGTCCAGGGCTCCGTGCACTAGGGGAACAAGAAAGAGAAATACCATTAGCTGAACTTCCTTCCCATGCCAGGATGTAACCACTCACACTCCGTGGTGCAGCCGTAGAGCAGATTGAGAAAGGTCTCGAGCAGCTCCGGCTCCTGCATCAGCTTGCCGGCGTACTTGGTGGTGTAGAGCCGCAACAGCTCCCTGAATTTGTCGCTGTACATCTCGCTCTGCCGCCGGTTGTTGTTGTGCTGCTCCAGGAGGCTGCTGACGCCGCCCATCAGGGTGCCCGCGTAGGGCAGCGGCTTCTGCAGGTAGAGGAGCTCGTTCAGCACCGACAGGGCGGCCAGGGAGATGGGCTCGTGGGCAGGCCGCCACTGGGAGAGGTCGAGTATGCTCATGAGGAAGTACTCCGAGATCAGTTCGGTGCGAATCCAGGAGACCAAGTGCTGCACACAGCCGAGCAGCTCCAGAATGGAGGAACTGTGGGCACCAAAAGAGGAATTAGCAAGCCGCCAAGCTTATACATTTCTTAGATTTTCTCAGCTCCGAACCCACCTTAGGTGATTGTCATTTGGCAGCGCTGAGGTTAGACTAAAGTCCATGAGTGTGTTTGGTATGGTCGCTTGGATGTCTTTGCCGTTGATGTGGCACACGGCGATTAGTAGATACTTGGTGACCAGGTCCATCACATCGGGAATACACATGGAGATGCTACACGCGGCACAGGGGTCACAGAGGGGCAAGGATTAGGATTTATTATTCAATAAACAAATGGAAACCAATTAGAAACGGAAAATGTATACGAATTCTTATTGGATTTGATAACAAGAAGTAAAGAACTGTGAGGGAGACTCTAAAGACAGATATTACACTCAAGAAGGGCGAGGAAGGGGTGCAAATCCCAGCCAGAAGCACTCACCAGGAGTAGAAGTACTGCTTCCATTCGGTGGTCAGATCGCCGCGGTTGCTCACCACCTCCTCGGAGGTGACGCGGAGCAGGTTGATGCCCAGCTGGAATCGAGTCTTGGTCAGCTCCATGCAGTGCTGCATGTAGTTGGGGTCCTGCTCGGGGAACTCCCGCTTCCCCATCAGCGCTATCAGCTGCGCCAGCGTGTCCCGGTGCCGCCTGGCCGCTCCCGGGGCCCCCAGCTGGGCGTATGTGTTCCACAGGGCCTCGCGCAGCAGCGTCTTATCCGCCGCATTCAGCTGGGTCCAGCGCCGGGTGATCGTGTGCTCCAGCGTCGAGGTGCTGAAGAACCAAAGGAACTGATTCTCGGTGCCCTCCGGCGCAGTGGCCACGCGCAGGCACAGCTGCCAAGCCTCCGGCTGCGACTTGAAGGCCAGCAGGTTCGTCTCGATCTCGCGCTTGCGGGCATTCGAGGTGGAGGGCTGGTAGAACTCCTGCAGCAGTCCCTCCACCGTCGTCATGGATGCGGCGTGCTGTGCGGGGCGGGGGAGCGGAGCGAGATAAGTGATAAGTGCGGGTGGAAGCCCGACTGACTCAGCAGCACGGGTGGGCGGAGCGCGACGGGATCGGAGGAAGGAAAAGGAGCGGAGCAACACTCACCATTTTCCCCCCTGGCAGTTCGCTCGCTCGCTGGGATGGATGGATGTGTGTGTGGCGTGCCGTGTGTGGGGCGAGTGTGTGCGCCGCAGCAGCGGCTGCTCTTCCTGGGCTGGCTGTCCTCCCGCTCTGGTTTCACTTTGCGTCAGCAGCTGGTCGCTGGCAATTTCATGTTTTTCTTTGTGTGTACACGAAGGTGGCCAAAAAAAATTTCGTCTGAATCTCTGAAACTCTTTCGCGAACGGCCTGGCAGCTCTGGCGGAGCGACGTCGCAGTGTTAACCAACACGGACTGCAGCAGCAACGGCCTATCGACCTATCGATAGTTCCAATTAACACGGAAATAGTACCGAAAATTTAACTGACTTCGCTGGATAAGATTTGAACTGAATCAAACGTGTAACGAAATTTCAAACCGAGTTCTGTGCTGAATATAATCTTGCATAGTTCGAAATTCTATAAATAGAGTAAGGCAGGGTTTTTAGGATCAAGAACCAGTTGGTAAGCTGTTTCTCGACCAATCTCCAGCTCCCGCCCAATACAAAGTCGCAAGCGCTTGCCAACACTTCCTCATGGCGTTGAGCAGCACTGTCGCCGGCAACAGGTAACGGAGTTGCAAGTTGCTTGAAAACCCAATTTTTAAGTCGCGGCCATTTAATAATATTTATGGAGCACAGGGCCGCTAAACGTTCGCGCTCGGTTGACGGCCACGACGATGACGCCAACAACAATCCCGTTCAGAGGAAGGTCTGGGTAAGCCAGAAGATGAGCGACGCCCGCGACCCAGCAAAGATGCGGGAGGTTCACGGTGAGTGTGCCGTAGTTGGGGGACGCCTGCCTCGAAAAGGATTGTGTTTGTACCCTCTAGTATCATTTGGATTTCCTGTCCTACTATTCAGAACAAAATCAGTTGGTTGGCTACGCTTTTTCGGTTTAAACTATTGGCTTATAACGGCTATTTGCTTCCAAATTCTTATCGAAAAAATTGTTAGTGTTTCGGAAAGGAAAATGTAAGTGCACTTGCAGCTGAACAGATACATCGATGTCCTGTCGACGAAAAAAGAGTTATCGGTGCTCTTCCAGCTCTAATGACAGCGCTCGTGCTTCCTTTTTTCCAACACCTTTGCAGAGAGAACAACCAAGATGCTTTTCGAGGGTGCCGCCGCCAGCCAGGCAGCCGCCGCTGCTGCCAAAGAGGACGCTCCCGCCCTGCACGAGCACTACTTCCTGATGGGCGACGGGAGCATAGTGCTGCGCGACATGCGCCCCGACACCGCCAACCCGTGCCTGGAGCGCCGCAAGTCGCGCTGCTGCCAGCGCCAGACCATCATCCACGGCAGCTGCGTCAACTGCACCATGGATCTCTGCGAGGAGTGCGGCTACTCCTGCAGCGAGTGCAGCCACTTCATCTGCCGCAGCTGCGTCACCGTGTTGTGAGTAGAGACCCGACCTTCTTGCTCCCCCAAACGCTAACTGGCCAACTCCCCTTGCAGTGACGATCATCCCGAGGATCCGCTGTGCGAAGAATGCCAAATGTTCCTCTCCTAAGGCGGCTCCTCCAGCCTCCAGCCAAGCACTCGCTGTGTTCACTAGACTAAGTTAGAGGCTGTTCTCATTTTCTCTCACATTTTGTATTTTAATAATGAAAAAAAAGAAATAAAAACCGAAAATGAAGCCTACACCTTTCCCCTGAACTTGTGGTACTTGTCGTGCTCCTTCACCAGTCCCTCGTACAGCCGGGCGCCCGCCTCGCTGCTGGAGCGCAGGATGAAGTGGCCGGCACGGTGGTCGCAGATGCCGATCAGCTCGTGGCACACGCGCACTATGTGCACCTTGACCTGAAACGGAAATAAAGGTTAAATAGGTTCTAGCATTACTAAGACGCGACGCACCTTCTCGAACAGCGTGGTGGGCCGCTCGGTGGCCACCATCTGGCGGATGGTGAAGATGAGCAGGAAGGGCGCCACACGCTTCACGGCCAGGGCCTGGGTCGTGGCCACCGTGGCCATAACCGTGGCCAGCTTCAGGCCCAGCTCCGCCAGGCCGTCCAGCTCCGTTTCGCTCAGGTCCTGGACCTGCTTTCGCTCCGCCCGGTAGCCGACGATGCCCTGCACCAAGTCCTGGCACAACGCACTCAGCTGGGCGGCCCTGTCGGCCATCAGGTTGCTGTGCTGCTTCAGCAGCACCAACAGATTGTCCGTGATGGCGCCGTACAGCTCCACGAAGTCCTGCCACGTGCCGCGACCCATCAGGTGCTTGATGTCCACGTCCAGCATGGCGCCCAGCAGGCAGTCCAGCGTCTCGCCGGTCAGTGGCACGGTGCGATTGCCGGCCAGGTTGCGTTGGGCCTCCAGCAAGCGGAGGGCATGGCCGCGATACGCCGCGTCCTTGGACTCTGGCAGGCGCAGGGCCACGCTCACGCTGATCAGCTCAAAGTGCTCGTTGAGCATCTGCCAGGGAGAGAGAGGAGATCAAGTCGCTGGAGGCTATAAGGGTGTCCGTCTACTCACCGCCGCCTTGACGCTGCTCAGGGAGCACTTGGCGAACAGCGCGAGCAGCGTCAGCACATTCCGGAGGGCCGTGTGCTGTGCCGGCGTCTCTGGGCGAGGCATCTGCTCCACCTGGCTGGAGAGGCGGCGCAGAAGCAGCAGGAAGTCCTCGTTGGTCTTGTAGCCGATGATCAGCCGGATGGCGGGCTCCAGGCACTCCTGACTGCTGATGTCGCCGCCCGCCTCGATGTCTGCGTTCAGCTGGCGCCAGTAGCTGCTCAACACGAACTCGATCTCGTCCGGATCCAGATGCAGTCGCTGCCGGTGGGTGAGGGCCACGTTCAGCAGGCGAATGGCGTGGCCATTGCGATAATTCAGCTGGAGGGAGAACAAGATTAGGGCATTGGGGAGGCCACAGCACGCTACTCTACTTACCGAGTGGCCTATGTAGATCTTGCAGATGCGTCGGAAGTTGTCGTCGATGGGCTGCACCGTGGCCACGCCCTGCTGCTGGGGCTCCTCCTCGGCCTTGGCCTTCTTTTTCCGCTTGCCAGCCGGCGCTTCCTCCTCCGCGACCGCCTCCTTCTTGTCCTGCTGTGCGTTCTCCCGCTCCTGCCGCGCCAAGCGATTGATGCAGCTGCTCACGTACGTGGCATAGCCGGCCAGTGTAGCGTCCACGAACTCCTTGTAGGCGGCCGCCTCCTTGCGCTTCTTGGACCGGAACTTGCGGCTCACCATCCCGCCGTAGATCTCCACCAGGGGCTGGAGCTGCCGCTGCATCTTCCTGCCCTGCACACCCGTCACGCTGGACAGCGTTTCGATGGCCAGCAGCAGGAGGCGGCACTGCTCCGCCTGGAGCTTGCCGTTGGCCTCCAGTTCCGTCCGCAGATACTCCGTGCAGCTGGCCAGGAATGGCTCATAGCCGGCGCTCTGTCGTCGGATGCAGCGGGCGAAGAGCTTCTCGTAGAAGCTCCATCCGGCCGGCGAGGTGGTGGGGATCGCCTGGAGCAGATCGCTGAGCGTTCCGAAGTAGGAGCAGATGGGCAGCGGCTGGCCAAAGTGCATCAGATCTTGGAAAAGGGAAAATAAGAGTAACAAACTTTGTAAACTCGACTTGCAGCAAGATCTTACCTGTAAGCAGCTCCAGGACCAGCTGGACCGCCTCCTCCTCCTGATCGGAGCAGCTGAGGTCGCGGTAGAGGGCAAAGATGGCCAGCCAGAGGCGCGAACGTATGGAGCTGGGCAGCTGGGCGAGGGGGAGGCGCTGCAGGGACTCCACCAGCTCTCGGCAGCAAGGAAGCTGCAGCTGCTTTTGGGGCTTCTCTCTGACGACGCCAATCAAGGCGGCCGTCTCCAGTGGCTCCTCCTCTGTCAGCCTGAGCTTGGCCAGAAGCGAGCCTTTGGCCTTCTTGGCTGCCTTGGCATATTCTCCGAGCAGCTTCAGGGCCAGCAGCTCCACGCACTCGGCATCCTCCAGGTGAGCCTTCTCCCAGTCCTGATCCGACCTGATCCTTAGGCGCAGCTGCTTCTGGCTCCGGGTGAGCCGGAACAGCTGCCGGGGCCCCAGGGTCTCGGCCAGGGCGTCCGAGCAGCTCGCCCTGCGCTGGTCCTCCTGCAGGAGCCAGCCGCTCTCCGCCAGCTGCAGCTCCAGGCGCTGCAGTCGCTGCCGGCACGAGCTCTTGCCGAAGTTGTGCACCCGCTGCTGGATGAGCGTCCACTCTGCGGGCGGGAGGAAGCCCCTCAGCTGGAGCTTCCGCTGGCTGGCGGGGTGGCCGTCGGGCCAGTAGTGGGCCAGGAGCAGCTCCAGGCCGCTGGCGCGCTCGGTGCACTCAAGGAAGGCGTTCATCAGGCGGCGGTTGTGCTCCTGGCTGAGCAGGCGGCGGCCGAACTGCTCCAGCACCTGGGCGGTGTGCTGCAGCTGCTGCTCCACCTCCGTCTGGTGGAGGTGCAGCTGCTCGGCCAGCCGGGTGCCACTCAAGTACTGGCACAGCAGCGCGGCGTGCAGCTCGCGGGCAAAGTCCAGGTTGCCGGGCAGCGTCTCCTGCTTCTCCTCCTGCAGCAAGCTCGCAAACGAGTGGAGCAGCGTCCTCCAAATGACCAGCGAGGGCTTCGTCATCAGGTGGCTGACCAGGCGCGTGAAGGCCACGCCGGCCGAGTGGCTGGGCCAGGTCTGGGCGAGCTGCTTGAAGGCATCGTTCGAAGAGGATGATGCCACGGCAGAGGATGATCCCGCAAAGATCACACTTAAGTAGTGCTCTCCCTCGTCGGCCTCCGCCTTGGCAGAGTCAGTGTCCTGGAGGCGCCGCTTCTTGGCCTCGCCGTGGATGGGCTGAGGCAACTGGTAGACCGCCAGCCACTCCCTGAGCGACTTGAGGAGATTCATGACGAACCTCTCGGCGCGACTCAGCCGCCGGAACATGTCCAGCAGCAGGACGAGGTACTCCGAGTAGAGCCGCTCCTCCTCGGCCGTCTCCTTGGGGGCTGTGAGCAGCCAGACGGTGATCTGGTAGACGTTCTGCTCCAGCAGCAGCGGATTCAGCCGCAGGGCCGAGCACAGCAGCACCAGCAGCTCCTTTAGATGCGTCTTCCGGTGCTCGCGCGCCAGCTGGAGCAGCTGCTCGGCGATGAAATCGAAAGCGCTCAAGGCTTTCACCTTGATCTTGACATCCTCCTCCGCCTCCTCGGCCTCCTCCGCTTCCTCCTGCTCCCCACTCTCCTCCTTGGACCGCTTCTTCTTCCGCTCCCGGTTCACGTTGAACTGCAGGGATATGTCATGCTTGCGCAGCGACATCAACAGGTAGGCGGCCAGGGGCAGTGACGCCGCCTCCTTCTTCGGGAAGACGGCACGCACAATCACTCCCAGCTCGACGGGCTCGTAGCGATTGTTGAAGACGGCGGCCTCCAGGAGCAGCAGGCTGACATGGAGCGGCTGGCTGGCGCTGCGCTCTCGGTTGAATGTCTCCTTCAGCTGCTTCTCCAGCTCGGCCAGCTCCTCCACCAGGCTGGCGGACTTCAGGGTGAGCAGGAGCTCGACCAGCGGACGCACAGTCCTGGCATTGTAGCATTCGCGCAGCTCTGGCAGCTTCTGGGAGCGTCGGGCAATCTCCGCCAGCTGCTTGATCACCGGCACAACGAACTCGGCGTCGGAGGAGGTCGTCAGCTGCTCCTGCTGCTCCACGCAGCGCTGGTGGCACCGGAACAGGCTGGCGTAGCAGTCGCAGAGCAGCTCGTAGTCCGCACGCAGGGCGTCCTGGAGCAGCTCGCAGTCCAGCAGGCTGGGCAGCAGCTCGAGGGCAGTCGCATTCGGGGGCGCATCGCGGGCGACAATGGCCAGCAGCGCCCTGATCAGCCGGGACTTGCACTCCTGACCGACCAGTCCGGGTTGAGCGCGCAGCGCGAAGAGATCCTTCAGCTGTTGCGTGGGCAGGGGCTCCTCCTTCTTCTTGCTACACTTGGGCAGGGACTCGCCCAGCCAGCGGATGATGACCTCGTACTTGCCGGGGTAGGAAAACTCGACGGATTGCCAGACGCGGATGGCGAAGTCAACACGTGCCGCGTAGGGCTTGCTCTTCTCCAGCAGCCAGGACCTCAGCTCTGCGGGTGCGAGGGCGGTTATTAGCGGTCGCTCGGGACAAGAACACTTTCTGCTTACCTTCGCCGGTGTCCATCTTCGGCTCGTGCTGGTGGGATTAACAATGCAAGACAACAAATTTCGAATTCTGCACGTGTTATTATCGCGGGTGCCAGTGTTGTAAAGCCACGCAAGGAATCGGTGGTGCTTGCTTTTTTAAAGCCAAAAAGCTATAATGTATAATATTTTAAATAATTTATTTATGTGGTAATTTTGATTTAAATAATTTATAAAGAAGGTAAAATGTATAAATATAAATATTAAAGAAATAATTAAATAATATATATAAAGAACACCCACAATGCCACTGCTCGACCGCTTACCAACACTACCACCCAGGTGGCAACCCTACAAGAAGCAGCTGGGCT
Source organism: Drosophila greeni (assembly GCA_018874515.1). Taxonomy (NCBI): domain Eukaryota; kingdom Metazoa; phylum Arthropoda; class Insecta; order Diptera; family Drosophilidae; genus Drosophila; species Drosophila greeni. Next base: position 6,269 of record JAEIIM010003118.1, on the reverse strand, counting down.
GCCCAGCTGTTCCGAGATTCACAGTTAGTGGAAGAGGAGGAAAAATCACCTGGGACGAACTTTCCACTCAAATTCAAAATTTGTAAATTACAATCAAAATTTCGTCGTCGCCTTTTGTTGGCTTTTTCCTGAATGAGACAGAAATCACAATGTTGTTGAACTACACAAGGCTATCATCCCACGGCTGCACGACTCTCCGGGTCTCGCAAATCAGTCGGCTCGCAAAGACCCCGTTCACCCTGCACCCGCCACACAGCCCGTCATATAACCAGCCCCTGGGCCGGTGCCTCCAGCGGCGCTACCAGAACGTGACCCTACCGCCCCGCAGGCCCGCGTCCTCCTCCGGTCGGCCGTTTCGGTTCCTGCAATCGCTCCGCGGCCTCCATCGCAGCGCCAGGCGCTTCAACAATCCCATCACTCCCACCGAGCCACCGCTACAGCCATTTAGCCAGATGGGTCGCTCCCAGTACGGCCGCCTGCTCGGCCTGACCAAGTCGGAGAAGTGGGTCCTCTTAGGTGCGTTTGGATCTTCCTTCGTGCCACTGCCACCGATTAATCCCTATCAAATTCTTTGTTGCAGCGGGCATTGGCTGCCTGGTGGTCTCCTCGGCCATCACCATGTCCGTGCCGATGTTCCTCGGCCTGACCATCGACGTGGTCTTCAAGAAGGGCGGCGACGGCGTGACCAGTGCTGCCCTGGCCAAGCTGGGCGAGTACTCGATGCTGCTCTTCGGCATCTTCGTGCTGGGCGGCCTGGCCAACTTTGCCCGCGTCTATCTCTTCGGCAATGCCGGTAAGTGCGGCGATAAGATTACACCAATCGGTGGCCATAAACAGTTCGTGGAAAGCGCCGCGTCCTTATGAGTTTCAAAACTTTGTAAATGGAACAACTTACTCCACTTTCAGCCCTGCGCATGGTGCGCCAGCTGAGGTCGCGCGTCTACAGATCCATGCTGATGCAGGAGACGGGCTGGTTCGACACCAAGGGCACCGGGGAGCTGATCAACCGGCTGAGCAACGACACCTACATGGTGGGCATCTCACTCAGCCAGAACGTGTCCGATGGCCTGCGCTCCCTGGCCATGATAGGCGTCGGGTCCGCCATGATGGTGAGTCCCACTCTGCGACCCGCAATCCTCGGCGTCATCACCCTAACGCAGCTGTGATTCCTCCGATTTCCCCGACAGATCTACACCTCGCCCCAGCTGGCGGCCATGAGTGCCCTGGTGGTGCCGGCCATGGCCGGCCTGGCCATTGTCTACGGACGCTATGTGCGACGCATCACCAGGATGGAGCTGGACATGTACGCGCAGATAATGAAGTACGCCGAGGAGCGGTTCGGCAACATCAAGACGGTGAAGATATTCTGCCGGGAGCAGCAGGAGGCAGCCACCTACGACAACAAGCTGAACGATGCCCTGCAGATCGGCTACAAGGAGACCCGGGCCAGGTCCATCTTCTTCGGATTGGTGAGACTTTCGCAGGCATTAAAGGAGATTATTAATGAGTGGTCTCTCCCCCACAGACCGGCTTCACGGGCAACTTCATCATCATCACGGTCCTGTACTACGGCGGCACCCTGGTGCTGGAGGACTCCCTGACCATCGGCGCCCTGACCGCCTTCATGCTGTACGCCGGCTACGTGGCCATCTCGATGAACGGCCTGTCCAACTTCTACAGCCAGCTGAACAAGGGCATCGGCGCCTCGGAGCGCCTGTGGGAGATCCTGGACAGAGAGTGCACCATCCCCATAGACAAGGGCGAGGTGCCGCCGAACAAGCCCGTCGGCGAGGTGGGCTTCTCGGGCGTCCACTTCACATTCCCCTCGCGCCCGGACACACCCGTGCTCACCGACTTCTCCCTGGACCTCATGCCCGGCCGCACCACCGCGATCGTGGGTCGCTCCGGCTCGGGCAAGACCACCATTGCCCTGCTCATGCTCCGGCTGTACGATCCCCAGGAGGGCTCCATCACGGTGGACGGCATGGACTTGCGCGGGGTGAATCCCCAGTGGCTGCGCCACAGCATCGGCGCCGTCAGCCAGGAGCCGGTCCTGTTCTCCGGCACCATACGCGAGAACATCCTGTACGGCGTGAATCCCGGCGAGGGCTCGGTGGAGGAGAAGCTGCAGGCAGCCGTGGAGGAGGCGCACGTCAGCGAGTTCACCGACAACCTGCCCGACGGCCTCGAGACCATCGTGGGTCAGCGCGGCATGATGCTCAGCGGCGGCCAGAAGCAGCGCGTGGCCATCGCGCGGGCGTTGATCAAGGTTGGTTCTGGTTCTGGCCTAGACTTATTATAGTAATCCTTATTTATGCCTTGCAGAATCCCGCCATCCTGATCCTGGACGAGGCCACCAGCGCCCTGGACGCCGTCTCCGAGCAGCTGGTGCAGAACGCCCTCGACAAACTCATCCAGGGACGCACCGTGCTGACCATTGCCCACCGGCTGAGCACCATCCGGAACGCAGACCAGATCGCGGTGCTCAGTGGGGGGAAGATCGTGGAGCTGGGCACCTACGACGAGCTGCTGGGCATCGAGCAGGGCGTCTTCCGCGAACTGGTGGCCAGCCAGACCTTCGGCTCGTCCTAGTCCTAGCGCCCCGGTACGGTACTTATAGGTTATATATATATTTGGCTGACTTTAGAGCTTGGACGAGATCCACTGCTGGCTGGTGGTGGTGCGCTTTCAGTGTTTACAAATCAAAGGTTTTAACTAGTTTCGTACAACGACGGCCTGCCCGATCCCCTGGCGCGGGCACAGTGCTTGATAAATCAACAGTTTTTAAGTTTTGTACCCACTTTGTACAAATCACAATATACACCGACCTCCGCATTGACCATTGTTAACTACTGAGTACGTATTGTTTGACTAAGCCCAAGGGAGGCAGGTGAGCTAGGTTACCATTAAGTAGGTTAATCCAAATACAGAGAGCTTTATGTGACGGGAAACCCTTTACTCTTTCCCTCCACTATCCAGGTTTATGTTTCAAACATTTTTTATTGTTATCGTTTACATTTCAGCTCCTCAAGCTCCATCACTACGTCTTAAGTCTAATAACAGGCACAAAAATAAATGCAATAATTTCTCTGTATCCAGCTTCCAAATACGTCCTGTGCTACATATACATCCAGAAGTTCAATGGAACAGCTCGACATGGATCTCCGATCTCCGATCTCTACTTCATGGTGGGCATGGCCACGGCCGCCTGGGTGTGGGTCACGTCCGTCTCGCGCCACAGCTGGGTGACCGTCTTGGTCTGCGTGTAGAACTTGACGCCCTGCTTGCCGTAGAAGTGGTGGTCGCCGCGGAAGGAGCCGCGCGTGCCGGTGAAGGAGAACATGGGCAGGGGCACCGGGATGGGCACGTTGACGCCCACCTGGCCGGCGTCGATCTCGTTGACGAACTTGCGGGCGGCGGCGCCGTTGGTGGTGAAGACGGCGGTGCCGTTGCCGTAGGGATTGGCGTTCACAATGTCGATGGCGTCGTCCAGGGTGTCGGCCTTGAGGATCACCAGCACGGGGCCGAAGATCTCCTCGGTGTAGCACTTCATGCCGGGGGTGACGTCGCTCAGGATGGTGGGGCCCACGAAGTAGCCGTCCTCGAAGCCGGGCACGCTGATCTTGCGTCCGTCGAGGATCAGCTTGGCGCCCTCCTTCACGCCGGACTCGATCAGGTCGTTGATGCGCTGGCGGGAGGCGGCGCTGATCACGGGTCCCACGTCGGTGCCGGGCACGTGGCCGGCGTTCACCTTCAGCTTCTGGGCGCGCTCCACCAGGTCGGGGATCCAGCCCTGGGCCTCGCCCACGAAGACGGCCGTGGACAGGGCCATGCACCGCTGGCCGGCGGCTCCGAAGGCGGCGCCCGCCAGCTGGTTGAGGGTGTTCTCCTTGTTGGCGTCGGCCAGGATGACGCCGTGGTTCTTGGCGCCCATGTTCGACTGCACCCGCTTGCCGTTCTTGCCGGCGCGCTCGTAGATGTACTTGCCGGCCTGGTCGGAGCCCACGAAGGACACGGCCTTGATCTCGGGCGCGTCGCAGATGAAGTTGACGGCGTCGTGCTGGCCGTGGATGACGTTCACCACGCCGGGCGGGCAGCCGGCCTCGTTCAGCAGCTCCATCAGCATCATCGTGGCGCCGGGCACGCGCTCCGAGGGCTTCAGCAGCATCGTGTTGCCGGTGGTGATGGCCACCGGGAACATCCACAGCGGGATCATGGCCGGGAAGTTGAAGGGCGCCACGCCGGCGGTGACGCCCAGGGGCAGCACCAGCGAGTAGGTGTCCATGTCGCGGGCCACGTTCGCCACCGTCTCGCCCATCTGCAGCGAGGGGATGCTGCAGCAGTGCTCCACCACCTGGAGGCCGCGCAGGACGTCGCCCTCGGCGTCGGCCAGGGTCTTGCCCTGCTCCTTGGTGATGTTCTTGGCCAGCTCGCCCATGTTCTCCTTGATGAGGGCCTGCAGCTTGAACATCACCTGCTGGCGGGTGAGGATGGACTGGTTGCTCCACGAGCGGAAGGCCTTCTTGTTCGACTCCAGCGCCGTCTGCATCTCGTCCTGCGTGGCCTTGGGCACGCGGGTCACCACCTTGTTGGTGGCCGGGTCGTGCACGTCGATCCACTCCTTCGTCTTGGACTCCACGAACTTGCCGTCGATGAACAGCTTGGTGGTGGGCGCGGCCGAGGAGTACGTCCTCTTCGCCATCTGGCGGGCCTGGTCACGGGAGAGGTGAGCGAATAATTGACGTGTTAATTATTATATAATAAACTAGTTTATTAGTTGATAAGTTTGAAATTTTTAAATCATTATGCATATAAAAAAAAATCATACGACATCGTGAAAAAATAAAAAAGCGAAAAAGTTCTTGGAGATATTATGAAACATTTTTGCTACGCATTTAATATATAGTTTAGTACATACATATGTATGTAGATAAAAATATATTTTACATTTTACTTTAATTTAATTTAATTTCTAAATAAATTATATTTCATTTAGGTATTCATTTTGATATTTCCATATTTAATATTTCCACAAAAAAAAATAGTATTTTTTTGTATGCAGCTAATTGTAAAATTGTAAAGAAAAAAAACTAAATAAACTATAATACATTTTTAAAAAATAATTTTTTTTTTTTTTAGTAACTAGTTACAAGCTGGGATCCCTAGCTGCCTTCGTCACTAGCCTGATCGTCGTCCTGTTCTTTAAGTCGCTCTTTCCTTTCCTTTGCAAATAGCGGAATTCTAACCTCAACCCCTGACGGAGTGTGGGGTGTTTTTTATTTGCTTGATAAAGCCCCCGCCCCCCTATATAGCACAAAAAAAAAACATAAGATGGGCGGACACGCGAGGGGCCCACGCCCACGCTTATCAGCCTTCATCTGGCCAACATGCGTTTGGCTCGAGTGGAATTGTTTCGCCAACTGTTGCCTGTCCGCTTATCTCGTTTTATTTGATTTTATGCAGCTAAATCCCCCGGTAATTGTTTTTGTTTTCGCTTTATCTGCTCTCTTCTCCTACTTCTGCCCCTGCTCCATCTCGGTTCGGGATTACGTAACACGTGTTGTTGTCAATTGGCTATTCCGTTTTCACGGCCATCGCTCTCTCTCTCCTCATTGAATCAACTAAAGAGTGAGAGTGAGGGCAGGTGGTGCCATATCACTTGCACTTGCAACTGCACACACACACACACACACAAATTAACTGTACTCCAAGCTTGGCTCTTCTGGCTGTTATTCCAGACTGGAATAAGAACTTACTTCAGCGCCGATCAACCGCACAAGGGACATCTTGGGAATGGAGGAGAGAATCGGGTGGATAACTGCCAGCAAGGAAGGATCGCTTCGGTTTGGAAATGGCCAGAGATCGCGTGCTCTCCAAACGGTGGTTCCACTAGAAATGAACGCAGACGCCGCCTTCAGAACTGTTCCGAAGGGGGCCCGTGTATTTTTGCCCAAGTGTGTGTGTGTGTGTAGCGCGGGCTGTGGTGGTGTGATTGTTGATATACGAGTGAAAAAACTGGATGACTGCGGCGGAGGCGGAGGCGGGGCGAAGACCACGTCAAAATGTGCTTAACGATAGTAAATGGGATACGTACACACACACACAGTCACAGCTTCAACTCAAGAACCTGGCGCACCAGCTGTTGTTTTTGCTATTTCTCTACCCTTGCCGGGTACTATTATTTTGGTCAGAAGCTTGCAACGCAGTGGAGGAGACATTTCCGGCCCTATAAAGTATATATATTCTTGATCAGCATCAACAGCCGAGTC
>JAEIIM010003065.1:0-25560 GCA_018874515.1 Drosophila greeni | reverse complement strand
TTATTCGTGCGATTTGAAACAGATTTATGCCAGATTTGTAATGTTGCTATAAAGGATCTATAATATTGCTACGTGCACCCTTTACTAATCACAATGTTTGCTAGGGATATGACATAAAGGGCGGATTACAATCAGTACCAGAGACATAAGACTTCGTTACCCTCAAAAATAAGACGGCTTTTTGATTAATGGTCAACCAATTTCAAATTCTCTTGCAGACAGAGTCGCCAAGATGTCCCACAAAGGTGTGTATTTCTTGTAAATTTAATGTAGTTTCTCTATATATAATTTTCATAATTGAAGCTAAACAAAATTATACAAATATATAAGGGATTTTTTCTTGTCATTTAAACTGTGTTCTTTCTCAAAGGACAAATTACATATTGCTGTTTATTTTTCGTATTTATAGGCTCTCGTTCACGTTTTCTCTACGACTCATAACAAATTATAAGGTGTATCTCAGTGTTTCTGGAGGATAGATTTTGGGGACATAGTCTACAAATACAAAAGGCCACTGGCAGCGGCGTGGGCCATCAGGGTGTTGGCCGCCTGCTGGGTCTCCAGCATGAGGCGCGCCTCCTTCATCCACTCGCCGGCTATCTTGCGAGACGCACCTTGCAGTAGATTCAAGTACTTAAGCGCCTGCAAGAAGTTGCTGCGGTCCACGTGGTACCTTTAAAATAAATGATAGAATTTATTTGTTCCCGCAGATCCTTGAGGGTAGCCTCTCACCTGGCCCGATTTAGGATGTCATAAGTGTCCAGTTTACTGTAGTCGAAAGGTTTGTTCTCGAGCTCGTCCTTGGAAATTGGATTATCGGGTCGCAAGATGAACAGCGATTGAAGATAGGACAGCAGATAGATGGGCAGGCTGGCTCCCTCTTCCGGCACCAGGGCCAAACGACGCGCCACACGCTCCACATTTAGGAAACGCTCGCGCAGCGCATCTTCGGGATATACACCACGTTCCTGAGCCTCCTGTGGCATGCTTTGCAGCACAGCCGCCACTAGATCGTCGCCCTCTGCAAGTGATTTCATGTAAGCATTATTTAGAGTTTCATTTAAATCGAATTTGCACTTACTGGCCACCTTGGCAATGGCATTGATCTCGTTCTTCAGAGGACGCAGCTTCTCTGAGTAATGCACTCCGGGAGTGGCATCGCGCACCGAGGCCCACAGAGCTTGACAGGCGGCCCACAAGGCCTGTGCCTGATTGGCAGTACGCTCCGCATCCGCACGCTCTGCGAAATGGTGAAAAAAAAGATGGATTAGCGAAAGAAATTTACAGTGGTCTCTCCTAAGGGAAGAATACCTTGAAACTCATCCTCTATCTCTACGCGAGCGGCATGTTTCGGGGGTTTATTAAATGGATTACAAATCTAGCCAAGATACACTACCAAAATAGAACCCATCATGAAACAGTTTGACTTACCCGCTAGAGCCGCATCCATGCCACGCAGCTTGCCAAGCATGGCAGCCAGCTGTAGCTTATAGTTGGCCTTCTCGGCTGCCAACTTATCCTCCAACTCGCGCTTAAAGCTGCGCGTCAGATCCGTCTCCCGCTGAGCCACGATATCCTTAATGTGATCGGTGTGGGCCTCCGCCTGCTTCTTCAGCTGCATACGCAACTGCTTGTCGGACTCGGCGTGGATCTGGAAGATCTTCTTCTGGCTTTCCACGGCCAATTTGCGCCTCTCGGCCTCCAGGTGGTATTCCAGCTGGGCACGTAGCGCCTCCGAATCATTGTCGCCGCGAACGGAGTCAATGGCGCGCTTGAGACGAAGCTCCCCATCGGTTTGCAGTCGCTGCAGCTCCTTCTGGTAGGCCAGGACATGGGAGTAGGCGTGCAGGATAAACAAGTCGAGGTCCTCCTTTGACAGGTTAAGTTTCTTATCCGCCAGGCTAAGACCCGGGAAGATGGACTCGATCTCGTCGATGAAATAGTTGCGGGCCTTTTCCACATTGCGCCAGTACTTGTCCGACACGCTGGCCGTGTCCTTGTGCCGGTAGAGCTCATCCTTGACGTTGGCTATGTGATCCACCAGCTGCTTGATCTTGTTGCGCACCGCCTCCACCTTCTTGCTGTTCTCCGCCGTAGCCGCTGCACTCAGGGCGATCTCGCAGGCAACTGTTTGGATAGAGTGTGTTTTACTCCATATCTTGGAAATTGAATAATCTCTAGGGGCTTACCAATCTTCTCCTGGGCCTGACGTGCCGCACGCTCTGCCGTGGCCACTGCCGTGTCCCGAGCACTAGCGCGATTCCTCAGCGTTGTCCACAACGAGTTTTCGCCATTCTCCACAGCCTTGTCCACCACTGTTCGAACTTCATCGTTAAAACTAAAATGAAAAAGAAAATTTGTGTTAGCGAAAGTTGAGAATTCGTTACACAGAAATCATATAAAAAGACCTATGACAAGTCTTTTCTAAAATTAACAATTTATGCAATGTGCTTTCTTAAAATATCTCACAGTGAATGATGGAATCATCCTTAAATACGAATAAATAACTTACCCCTTGAGCACCTTGATGGCTGTGTTGTACTCCTTCATTGCCAGCTGGGCCGACAGCTCAATGGCCTTCTCCAGCTCAATGACCTCGCGCGGCAGGGGTTCCTCCTTAGGAGCTGGCGGAGGCGGTGCAGCCTTCTCCACTTTCGCCACTGGCTTCGCTTCAGCCTTGCTGGCCTGGGGCGTCGCTGGCGCCTTCTCCGGTGTAGACTCAGTTTTCGCGGGCACTACCTTGGCCTTCTTAGACTTGTCATCTCCGCTACCGCCGCCGAACAAGCCCGTTACCTTGGAGGTAACCGAGTCCACGGAGGAGGTGACCGTATTAAAGCCCGACTTCACCTTATCGATTTGGTCGTTGACACTCTTGGTGACCCCCTTGAATGGTGGCTCCTCCTGCAGGGCTACTTTGATGACCGAACCGGCGCCGGGAACCTTATCCTCGACCATTTTGCGGAAGCCATCGTCGTACCTGAAGGGGATTCGTATCTGGGTTAGTCATTTCTTTTGAAGAATAAAGTAAGCATATTACTTGGCGTAGGTAATGACTCCGCCAACGGCGGCCAGCGGGGTGACAAAGAGCACCACCTTGCCGAAGCCGGCTTCGCGCATATTCGGTGGGGGCGGTGGGCCATAGTATCCACGTCTGCCCTGCTCCCTGCGTCCGCTTCCGCTGCTCCTGTTGTTCCTACTCCCGCTGCTGTTGTTGCTGAGCTGCCTGGTGTTTGTCGTGGTCTGCTGCAGCGAACGCTGTGGAAACGAAAGCACCGGATGAAGTATGCTTCTATCGGAATAAGACACCGACTAACTAGCCCCGCCCCCCTGAGGGGCAACCGCAGGACACCATGGGTCCTGGGACAACTGGAATTTTGGAACTTTTCGGTCAATTCCTGGGCTTGGGGGATGACATAACCAGCGCCTCTTGTTGTATTTTTGCGGCGTGACGCGGGGCGGAGGGGGCAACGTGACGATCGATTTTCACGTTATCACATAGCCGCCGCCGCCGCACCGAAAAAAAACTCACCTGCAGGGCGCATTTGCACTGATCTCGCACCGCTAGCCGATACATGGTGTTGCGTGGGTGTAGCTCTGTCCGGAGGCGAGTACAGCGGCGTCAGTGGTCTGTGAAAGAGCCTGCAAATCGTCTGTGGGACACCTGATTTTGAGTTTGGCTGTGTTAGCGCAGCCCTCTTATTTTTAGGGTTGTTGATAATTTATCAAAATATAAATTTATCGATATGTTTTTATAAAGATGATATTTTTATTCACGATTTTTAGTTGGGTCAAATATCGGAATTGCGATATTTTTATTTTATATTTTTCGATATTTTTTGTAATGACGAAGTTGCCTCTTTAGCTATAGGAATTTTTAAACTGTATCTGAATTAACAGTTCCAGTCAGACGAACAACCTCTGCAGTGTTGAGATTTTAACTGATTTTAAGCAAGACCTATCCTGCCAAGAACTATCGAAGCCCATCGGTGGTATTTTTCCACGTTTTGGTCTCACTGAGTGGGACTTTAAGGCGCACAGCTGATCGGCTGTTACGCGATTTGGAAAGAAGAAGAAGGGATTTCGAACAGAATTTTTGGTTTATTTTGAGTTTTGTAGTTTTAACTGAGTGAAATGCTGCGAACCTTTGTGGCAAGCGGTGAGTGGACTCTTTCTTGCTATAAACAGATTTATACATTTTTCGTTCATCCCTATTTACAGCGCTGCGCAGCGTTTCCCGTCAGTCGCCGGCTGCTATTTCACTGGTTCCCCTGGTCCAGCAGACACAACGTGCCAGCCTTGTTACTTTAGCCCGGCCCACTTTTCTACCTGTCCCCTCCCTGGCGTCACCGGCACCGGTACCGTTCCTCCAACTACCTGCTAGCCTGGGAGCAACAGGATCTCCGCCAACCAGTCGCAGCGTTACCAAGTTTTCACTGATCAAGGGCAAAAGGAAGACCGTGAAGGCGGTGCTGAAGAGATTTAAGCGCCTGGAATGGGGCGCATGGATACGCACCCACTCCGGTCGCCAAAAGAAGCTGTTCAAGAAGTCGGGCGCCCTGCGACGACGCCTCAAGCAGCACGTCTTCACCAACGCCACGCAGAGCTGGCTGCTGGATAAGATGGTCACCAGCTACTGGAGGCGGCCCAAGCACTACATTAACGATCCCTACCGGCCCTATCACAGCCGCGACGAGTACTTTGCCACCCAGTCGAAGACCTTTAAGGTCTAAGCTGTTCATTAAATGTCATTACTTACTATATTAAAAACAGAGAATGCTTAATGATTTTTGGTGGTAACCCCCTGGCAGCGAAACTCCGTGGCCCCATTCATACTCAAATTTCAAGGATTAATTGCCACTGTTTAACAAACAAATCAAATAAAACAAATAAAAAGGCAGTGACGAACTTAAGGGGCCACGATCTTGTTGCAGAGCTTGCCCAGTCCGACGATCTCAGACTTGACGACATCGCCGGGCTTCAAGAACTCCGGGGGATTGCGGTGCATGCCCACGCCCTTGGGTGTTCCCGTCACGATGATATCGCCGGGCAGCAAGGTGATGGTTTCAGACAGTCTGTTGATAACGTCGTCCAGCTTAAAGATCAGATTGCCGGAATTGCCGTTCTGCTTCTCCACGTCGTTCACCCAGGTCTTGAGCTGCAGATTGTAGACGTCCTTCACCAGGCTTTTGTGCACCACCGAGGGACCCAGCGGCAGGAAGGAATCCATCGACTTGCCGATGAGGAACTGACCGCCGTTGCGCTCCTTCTGCCAGTCGCGGGCAGAGATGTCCTGGGCCACACTATAGCCGAAGACATAGTCCATGGCCTCGTTTTTGGGCACCTTGCGGGCGACCTTGCCAATGACACAGACCAGCTCCACCTCCCAGTCAATTTTCTGTGGAAAGTTTTGTGTAATCAGATGAAGCCACTACATATCTCGTTATCTGACACTCTACGTACACTGCTGGCCGTGTGGGCGATGACATTATCGTTGGGGCCCACCAGCGCGTTGTTGAACTTGCTGAAGAACATGGGTTCCTTGGGCGCTGGCTTGTTCTGCTCGTCACAGTGGTCCTGGTAGTTCAGGCCTGCCGTAGAAACCTCTGTTATCACCATTTTCAGGGGCCTGCATCCCCCCCAATTACTCACCAATGCAGATGATCTTGCCCGGATCGCTGAGTGGTGGCAACAGAGTGACGTCACTGTTAAGCTCAAGTTGCGGCTGCTTGGCCGCCTTCTGAGCCAGCTCCTCCAGATTGGGGTTCTGCGCAATAAGGGTCTTCAAATCACTGGGCACTCCCTCCAGGCCGGCAAGCTCCACCAGGGACTTTTGATCTTCGGCCAGAAGGCCCAGGCGCTTGGCCAGGTCACCTTTGCGCAGATATTGCACGAACCTCATTCTGGCAGCTAGCATTTATGACTGATCGAGTGGATCGGCAGGTATCCACTTGGTTCTCCAGCGAGTAAACTAGGTTCTCACGTAATGGGGGGCATAAGAAGAGGAAGAATGTGAGTTGCGCTTTCCAACACTGGACCGCTGGAACTGTTAAAAAAAAAATATATATTTATGTACTTATGTATGTTAAATAATCTACTAATCAATTTAGTATTTAATTTAATTTATCAATAATTAAGGCCTCTGATTTTTACACCTGTTCCGCAAATAAATAAAATTCCAGCTTAGTGCGCAATTATAAAATACAGGAAAACTTCCACGACGAAGAACATTTTAACAGTGGGTTCTCAGAAGTCAGAATTTAATTTTATTTAAATACAGAAGCACAACAGGGACTTCTCCAGTGCTTAACATTTGAAACGCACTCAACTATAACTGCAGTTGCATTCGATAATAACTTAAGCCGATTTTGTACAGATTTCTATTGGTTTCCTAGTCGCTGCCAGCGGTCACTTTGCCGCCGTCCCGGCCGCCAAACTTCTCGGACAACTCGTATTTCCATCGCATATAGGCCACACGCATCCGGTCCCAAACGTTGCCGGGCGAGTCCATTGCGGGGCGCACGTCCAGGAGTGCGAATCTATAGTCCTTGTCCACCAGCCCGCCGTCGTAGTAGTCGATCACATAGCGCACATCCTTGCCGCACCGGTCGACGATCCAGTCGTGCCTGTCGAATGGCAGCTCGTATCTGAAATGTAGCCAATAGTTTTAGATATCCAATTAAGAAATCACTCGCCAGGACTTACCCCAGCCAGCTGCGGAAGCGGGCCCGTGGACTGAAGTCCTTGGCCTTGCCGCCAAAGCTCTTGAGACGTGGATTTCCGCACTCTTTGGCGTGCAGCGCCTCCCACTTGAGCACCTCCTGCCAGGCCTGCTCGTTGTTGGCGTTGTGGATGCGTATGATGTCTCCCATGTCCTTCTGCGAGACGTCCTCATTCTTCCAGCGCCAGCCCTTTCGCAGCATGGCGTTCCAGAACATCTGCTGGCTGGGATACTGCCAGAACTGGACGGTGCCGTCCTCCGTCACCTTGGGAATGGTCGACGTCTGGCGGTCGGTCGGCAGTGCGAAGGGCTGGTCCGGTGCCGGCTGCTGGTTGGCTGGCGGCATCATGTTCAGCGGATTTACATCGCTGTTGTCATGCTGCACCGGGCACTCAGATGCTGCCTGCATCTTGGGATGTGGCGGCACGGCCGAAGCGGATTTGGCATCGCCATGCTTCTGATGCATGGGACACTCCGGCGGTGGAGAGCCGCCGGCGCTCATGTACTTGGCGTGGTCCGAAGGCACACTCTTGGTGGCCTCCATCCGGGCCATGGTGATCGCTGTGTTGCCCATTCTTGCCGGGATTGCTCAATAACGAAATCTGTGTCACGAGGAAAATCCTATTAGTTCTCAGTTGCGTAACTCTCAGGCGATGGTACGGGGCCGGAGTGAGGGCTCCACCGCCAGAACTCACCTGTTCCTCTTGTTCCCAAGTCTGGGTGTGTGCTTGTCTGTTCCTAAAGAGAAGAGTCCGCAATTTTGATTGATATTTTTGTTAGTTCATAGCGAGAACGTTTGAGCCCGAAATGCAGCAAGGTTGTGTCGGGGTTGCCAAACCTCTTAAAAGTGGCGAAAATTGGGAGGACAGAAAACCGTCGTGTAAAAGTGAAAAGCTGTTTTTAGAAATCTCACCACATGCTACCACAAATTGAAGTCTTATAGAATTGAATAAAAAACCAAAGCACTTGTAAACATTTTTGGATTTATTTTTTTTAATACGTTTAAATAAAACGATTAGTCCTAAAAACTCTATGTGCCAGTGTTGGGTAATGTCTTACACACTTTAAATATTTTACATGATACTTTTAAGACAACAAAATTAAATTTAAATATCTAAAATATATATATGTTTTAATCAAATTAAATACCACCAAAACGCAAGTTCTTAAATATTTATTTATTCGATATATCCCGCGAGCACTTGACAACCCTAACCGAGTCGTTTTGCAACACCGAACACACAGCCCCAAGTTGTTTTTGGGCCGACATCCGATTTTTTGCTTGAAAAGTGAGTTAATACACGGCTCTTTACCAAAATACGTGGAAACCAGAAGATCCAAGGAAGCTCCCAACTTTTCTGCAGCAGAGAACTCCCTTGCAGCCCGTGCCTCATCAGCTGGTGTCCACAAATTACCGCACAACTTGCAGAGCTCCTGTGATGTAACACACGACCAGCTGCCAGGAAGACAAGATTATTGTTATTATTGTTGATTTGCAATCCAGTACTAACGAAATCTTACCTCTTCCTTCCGATAGAATGACCGCCGTGTTCCGCGTTGGCCTGGTGCGGCTCGTCAGCCGCACCGCGCAGTCGCCCAATCTGCTGCAGGCGCAGATGAACGGCCTGCCCGCCGCCTTCCAGCGTTGCAGCATCTCCGGCAAGACGATGCGGGGTGGTCCCCGGGTGCCAAAGGCGGCGCCGTATCCATACCAGACGAAGAAGTACAACGTGATAAGCTCGTTCTTCGACAAGACCTCCAAGCGCTTCGACGAGAACTCCAAGGTGATCTGCGTCGAGGGACCCATTGCCGCCGGCAAGACCAAGTTCGCCAAGGAGCTGGCCGAGGAGTTGGACATGCAGTACTTCCCGGCCGTGGATCTGGACCTGATCTACATCAATCCGTACGGCTTCGACATGAGGAAGCTGGACCCCGAACTGCCCCCCAGCTGCCGCAGCTACGATGTTCGGAACTTCTGCCAAGATCCGAACCACGACCTGGCTGCCCAGTTCCAGATTCGCATGTACATGCTGCGCTATTCGCAGTACATTGATGCCCTGCAGCACATCCTCAGCACCGGACAGGGTGTTGTCCTGGAACGCAGTCCCTACTCAGACTTTGTCTTCATGGAGGCCATGTTCCGCCAGGGCTACCTGTCCCGCGGCGCCCGTTCCGTCTACAACGAGCTGCGCCAGAACACCATCGGTGAGCTGCTGAAGCCGCATTTGGTCATCTACCTGGACCGTCCGGTGGAGTCCGTTAAGAAGGAGATCAAGGCCCGCAACGTGGACTACGAGGTGCAATCGAAGGTGTTCAGCGACGCGTACCTGCGCGACGTGGAGATGCTGTACAAGCAGCAGTACCTCAAGGACATCTCCACCCACGCCGAGCTACTCATCTACGACTGGACAGCCGGCGGCGAGACCGAGGTGGTGGTGGAGGACATTGAGCGCATCGACTTTGCCCAGTTTGAGGCTGATTCCCACAACAAGAAGATGCTCGACTGGCGCTTCCATCTGGAGAACGAGTGGACTGAGGCCCGTATTAAGTACTGCAGCGAGAAGCACGACATGATGAACTACTTCAATGTGCCGCGCTTCGACGTTCCCGAGTTGCTCCGAAGCGCCGACGACAGCAAGGTCTGGCGCGATGTCTGGTACAATGTGAGTTCAATTATTTCTTTCTCATTTGGATTTGTGCATCCTCAAATTGGTCGCTCTTTGCAGGCTCCCGGCATGAAGTTCCGCCCTGGCTACAACGCAGACATGGGTGACAGCGGTCTGCTCACCAAAACGAAAATGGGCATCAACGAGGCCATCTAGAGGGTTTTTGCTATGCTCTTGAATTTGAGAAAACATCTGGCGAAATGTGTTAATTATCTAATAAACAGTCTAGTAAAATAATCTATCAAAAGAAGTGCTTGAAGAGCTGGAAACGCATCACACGCATCACGCAAACATCACAAATTAATTTCGGAAATTCGTTTAATTTATGCATAATGTTAGAGAATATTTTTTACACTTATCTAGCACTATAACCCTCGCTTGCGCTTTGGAACATTGTGTATGGAATCTCATGGAACTTCTTGAATCTACGATTAATCGCTGTCGTAGTCGTTCTTTCCACCACCGCCGCCGCCGCCGCCCACCGAGGTAAGGGGTCGTCGCGATTCCTCATCAGAGCCGTACACCACGTCCTCGTCGGAGTCATCGATCATGGATATAGCTGGATTATCCTTGGTAACCGCCAGCTCCGCCTGGGCAAAGCGCCCATCCGGCGAGTACACATACGCCATGGTGTACAGGTAGAAATTAAGCAGTCCGTAGAAGCACATGAACTGTGCCGAGCTGCGATAGGTGGTGTTCAAAGAGGCCACAAAGTTGTCCTCCAAGATGCCGAATCCGAAGCGGCAGGTGGTCACCGTGATGGAAATGGACAGGACGAACAGCATGAGAAGCGTGAGAAACTTCAAGCGCATATCTAAGGAATGGAGGGAAGAGTATATTAAAGATTCTCCCAATCCTGGCTTAATTCTCACCAAAATAGGGCATGGAACGGAGCTCGGTGTAGGCTCTAAGCAGCAGCAGCACCAGATACAAGACATACATGCAGCAGGCAATATAGAAGAACATCTTAAAGCCCTGGAAAAAAACGTATTTCAATTGTAATTCATTTTTTAAATTCCTAAACTTACATTGTAGTTCTTCGTGTCCACAAAGTGACTGTACGTGGGATCCCTCAGTTCGTTGCACTTCTCCCAGGTGGCCAGGACAATGGCGCACAGCCAAATTGGTAAAACCACAATTACCTTGACCATATAGAAGCGGACGAAGCTGCGCTCGTTCTGGCGCAGTCCATGATAAATGCACAGCCAAAACATGAGCAGAGCACAGAGGAACGTGGCCTGGAGAATGGCGTCCAGCATGCCCGGCAGCCAGGAGTTCATGAGAAATATCAACGGAAAGAAAGGATCTGCGGAGGAGGTATCTCATGCATTAAGAGTATCATCTTCAGAGAAGGATGTACTCACTGTCATAGAGCAGCAGCAGTGGCAGGAGAACGGACAACCATCGCTGCTCAATGGACCAATCATAGATGGGGTATTTCCGCAGGGTATGGGCATACCAGCACTAAAGGGGAATAAGTTATAAATACAAAATATAACATATAAAAAGATAGCCAAGTTAACTTACGATAACAATGAACGTGAAGAGCAGGAAGATGCATCTAAACCAGATCTCAATCTGCGTGAACTCCGGACTGTATGTCTTGAACTGAGAAAAAAAGATATTTTAATATTTAAACGAACATAGAAACTGCACCCACTTACGTAGAAGGTGATGCTTCGTATGTTGTACTTCTGATGGAACGACTCCAGGCCATAGAAACGCACTGTGATGATGTAGTGAGCGTAGTCCAAGAATCCCAGATGCATCAACGTGAACTCCTCGCAATCGTTGCGCACACAGACCAGGTGCCGCGTCCTATTGTGGGCTACTCCAGAGCCCAGGACATTTTGCGGCTTGTGCTGTTCGTTGATGCCATCGATGGAGACGCTGACCTGGAAGCTTTTGTCGTAGCGCTCGTCTGTAAAGTGGAAAAGTTATCAAAATAGGTACAAGGTAAGGCTAGAACCTAGCTGAGCACCCACCATCGTTGTTGTCAGTCACTAGCTTTGCTATTAGCCACAGCTGTTGCGAGTAGGTGGTGGTCAGGGGCGACTTCATGGCAAAGGGTCCGGTGGCCAGGACCGTGACACTGTGGGCCAGCGTTGTGTTGGCCAGGATTTGCTGTGCAGTTAGTGAGGAGGTGCTGGTGATGGGCGGACCCGTCAAGCCAATGACAATGCCCAGACCGAAGCAGGTGAAGAAGCCCAGGAAGACCATAACGAACTCGCGCTTGTGCATCGAGTAGAGCCGCATGTGGACGGACCTCTCGCAGCGGTCGTGATGATAGGCGGGCGAGATGTACCTGCTGAAGTCGCTGAACAAGTCGCTGAACTGCGAGAGGGACGACTTTAGGCGAAGCAGAAGGCCTCCGGACGGCAGCTGGTAGGCATAGCCCAGGCCAGAGGCATCCGCATCCGAATGGGGCTTGGCCATGGCCGCTGGCAGGATGGACTCTCTCGCTGATGACTAGCTGCTAAGGATGATTCCCTCGAGCGCTCTCAAAGCATTTCCTCCGGTCAGCACTGGAACTGGTGAACTTTGGTTATTTTGATATTTGCAACGCCTTTAACTATCCGCTCGACGTTTTGTGCGCCTTTCGTGAAAAATATCGATTTTGGCTAACACTCGCATATGTTTTGCTCGGCTGCGGGGGTGGTTGGGTCCACCCGCCGAGTTGTTTGCAGTTTCCCATGCACTGCGCATGCCCACTGTTATCACTTTTGAAGGCTGAATGTAAATAAAGACGCCCAGAAAGGGGGCCTGTCATGGGGTAAGGAATATTCCACATTATCCTCCAAGAACTTCCAGTATTATCTCCCCTCCCACTGTCAAGAAAAAGAACTCGATTTACACATAAAAGGTATGTATGCAATATAATCAATCAATTTACACATCGGGTTTGACTTACATCTACGCGTTTATCTTAGTTTGAGACTAGGATTTAGTCCCAGTATTTGATCTGACCATCCCAGCCAGCGGTTGCTACCTTGCTGGCCTCGTGCGGATGCCAGAGGGCGCTGATGCAGACGCCGTCGTGCGCCTGCCACTTCTTGTACATCTTCGTCGTCTTCCAGTCCCAAATGTAGCACTTGCCATCGCCATCGCCCGACACCAGGTAACTCATGTCCGGCGAGAAGTCCAGCTGGCAGGCATAGCCCGAGACCATGTGCCCGGTGAAGGTCTTCTTTCGGTTCATCTTGAAGCGGTTGAGGGCAGAAAAGATAACAATCTTGTTGTCCAGGGACTGGCAGGCCATCCATTTGCCGTTGGGCGCCAGGGTGACGGCCGGCATGGAATGCATGGTCGGATCAGCGATGTACTTCATGTCCACGGGTATGTCCCACTCCCAGATGCGCATCGATTTGTCGTCCGAGGTGGTCACAAACCGACGGTTGTCGTCCACAAAGGTGATGGTGCTAACAGAGCCCAAATGCCGGTCGTACTCCTGCACAATATCTCCGCTGCGCGTGTCCCACTGCAGATTACAATCATTAATATTTATGGAGAATTTAAGTATAGCAAATACTTACGCAAATGATCTTCTTGTCAGAGGTGCCAGCCACAAACAAATGTTGCTTGCTGTTGTCGGGATGGAACTTTACACAGAAGGGCATCTTGCGGGTGGTGAATCGCGATACAACGTCGCCCGTTTCCGCATCCCAAAGCTTTATGTAGCGATCGTAGGAGGCAGACAAGAAGTGTGTGCCCCTGTTGTTCCACGCAATGTCCTTGATGGCCTGCCGATGTCCAGAGAAAGTGCGAATGCATCGTCGCTCTCCATACACCTCCCACAGCTTGACCCGGCAGTCCATGGAGCCGGAGAGCAGCAGATGAGCGGTTTTCGGGAACCAGCGAATGGAGGAGATGCCCTTGTTGTGACCCGACCAGGTGTGTATGTGCGCCTTGGGCAGGAAGCATTTTGGCGGCGGTGCATTGGAACGCAGATTCACGCCCAGATCGTGCGGAGCGTGCAGGTATGAGCGGCCCTGGTAGTCGTAGGCGTCCTTGACTGTGAAGAATAACAGAGATTAAAACCAAAGCCTTGAAAGTCGAGGAGTCTCTGCCACTTCTCCTCGTACTCACTGTGCAGTGTGGACTTCTCCTCCAGCGGCTTGTCCTCGGGAATGCGTCCTCGCTTGTGTCGCTTGGATAACAGCTCGTCCAGCTCCGCGCGCTCCTGATCGTTCGGCTTGGCCACCGACACCTCGTTCTCGAACTTGCCCCACGGTCCCAGAAAGCCCTCGATATCCTCGGGATTGTCGTTTTTCTCCTGCTTACGCAGCTTCTTCGCCTTGGGCGCTTCGAACACGGTTTTGCCATTGTCGTCGTAGGCGGACTGCAGATCTCCCACATACGACTGCCCGTCGGCCATCTCGTCCACGCTGGGATCCAGGGCATAGCCGTAGGTGTGAAACGTGCGTCGCTGGTTCTCGAACTCAAAGGCGTTGATGTGAGCCTTCTCCACGTAGCCTGCCAATGTGTTTCGCGGCGCCCGCTGCTGCATGGTCATGTCCGGGTGCTCGGGTCCCTTCACGGGCGTGTACATCTCCTCGTAGCGTGGATTGTACAACACCTCCTTCAGCGTCGGATCCAGGGTCCGCGGCACCGCCGAAGCCCCGATGGGCACCACGGCGGGAGCAGCACACACCGCTATGGCCGTGGAAATCGAGTGCGTCTTGTCCACTGGCTGCAAATGAGCGGGAACTGGCGGTGGAGGTGATTTGGCGGCGGCGGCGGCGTCCTCATGGTCCGATTCGCCCTCCGAGGAGCTGCCGTACGTCTGCAGTCCCAGCATCTAGAGGCTGCGCACGAACTCCGTGTACTTGTTGACGAAATGCTGAAGGTAGATAACGACGAGGGTGTAAAGCAGGAAAACAAAGACGTTTATGGAGATTTCCATCAATTTTTTGCTGTTTTCTTGCCCGACCTATAGAGATGGCATTCTCTTTCTGATCGCCAACCTATCGGTTATCGATTTTCCCGAATATTGTAAGGAAATCAACTAGCATTAGTCTATCGACAAACTTCCTCCTCTGATACCAAAGAAAGGTTTTTGGGCTTGGCAACTTTGAAATTTGGTAGTTACCGCTATTGACCGACCTATCAGTCACAATGACAGGCAACCACTGGAGCTACGACCTCCTGAAGCAGCTCGCCAAAGAGGGCTGTTCGGACATCAATGAGCTGAAGACCCTGTTCACGGAGGAGATTGGGTCGCAGCGGCGCTACGACTGCATCCGGAATGTGGAGGATCTCATCGACTGCCTTGAACGGGCAGACGAACTGTCTGAGGACAATGTGGAGCTGTTGCACAGGATGTCGAGCAATCAGCCAAGGCTAATAGAGGCCCTGAATGGTTACACACCACCACCACCACGGGAGCCAGTGAATGTTTACCAGGAATTGCGTCTTGCCGAGGAACTCCGCGAACAACTGCGGATCGGCGCACCTCAGGTGGCTCGTGTTCCGGCACGGGCAGTAGCTACTACTACTACAGCGCCTCCCCCACCAGCACAGATGTCCACATCCCCGGCTGAGTTTACGGAGCGAAAACGGGCTGCCGTGTTCAAGAAGATTTCCGAGGAACTCGGACGCTTCTGGCGCCGTCTGGGCCGGGCGGCGGGCATTGGCGAGGGGTCGATGGACAACATCGAGGCACGCTTTCCCCACGACCTGAAATCGCAGATCCTACGCCTGCTGCAGCTGATCGAGGAGGACGACTGCCACGATCCGAAGCACTTCCTCATCCGCCTCTGCCGCGCCTTGGGCGAGTGCGGGCGCAATGATCTGCGGAAGAATGTGGAGCAGATAATGTCCTACTAAGTCAAACCTACCTGCGTGAGAGTGATTGCAATTTATCTGATGGTTTGATAACGGAAAGGTGAATCCCCACAGAAACCTAAGATAAGCCCATGCCAAAATATGTGCCTTTTGCTGTAATTTTCTCAAAGTAATCATTTAAGGCAAACATTCGATATGATTTTTTTGTTAGTTTTTATTGATAAGCAAGAGAGTTTCTCCTTTATGACGAATGACAATAAAAATAAACACAAACAAATTTTTTAAACCTGTGATTGTCTATTCATATACATTCAATAGTTTATTTGAAGTAATGTGTACCTATTTAAGTTCAAGTTAAACAAACGCTTATCTAATTTCTGATTAGAAAGTGTGGTTCCCCTTGAAAATCTGCGGAATTAACAGGTAGACAAAACAAAGGTCTTGCTAAACACAAGACGCTTAAATGTAGAAAATAAGTAGTTAAATTAATTTTTTATTCTCCAGCTAACATTCATGTATGATACCCGATTCGTAATTTACGCAATATTAAATTTCTTGGTGTATTGTTGTTATTTTTAATGAGTTAAATAAATAAAGTAAATTAAGGCTCAAAACTCTGGCAACGCTGAATGATCCAATGCTGCCCATAATTTCTTTTTGTTATTTAGTGTAACCAGCTGGTGTGGGGAAGGAAATCCACCCGCTTGCCGACAAGCTTCCAACTTTATAATAGTTCCAGCCCACAGGCACACTGCCCAAACATTCGCCAAAAAAAATATAATCGAACGGTGTTGTTGTTGCGCGCGGGCGGATAAAAACTGTAACAACGGCGCTTGCGGCCGCTCACGCTCGTGATTTATCCTGTTTTTTCTTGCAAATATTAAAACAAACTCGCCTGATTTTTCCGTTTAGTTTCGCGCAAATTAAAAACGGCTGCGTGGGCGTGTGTGCGTGTCGTTCGTGTTGTGTGAAATATTCCGTGGCTCCTGGTACAGTAAATACTCGGTTACGCGCCCTGCACTTTGTAAGTGGTTAAGGTGTGCGAAAAACGCGATAAAATGCGAATAAATGCGAAAATTGGCGAAGAGGCAACTGAGCAAACTAGAAGAAAAAACGCCAAATCTCTATCTCCCTCTGCCTTTCGCCTGACTCGCTCGTTCTCTGCCCCCCTCTTTGGCTTACTGCCATTGTTGTTGTAGATTTTTTGCCGCCTATGACCAGCGTTTTGTTGTTGCGCAGCATGCAGCGCAGCGTGCGTGTGTGTGTGCTTGTAAATTCCAAAACATACGCCGCCTTGCACAGTGGCTATAAAATGGGAAATATCAACCAAAAGTATTTCCAATTCAAAGGCCCGGCTTGGTGTGTCTGTTTGGGTGTGTCGCGTTAATAATAATTTTCCGCTTTTGTGCCGCTTAAGTTTCTTTCACCAATTCCTCCATTCTAGACCCCTTCGCTGTTAACGCTTTCAAGTGTCGAGTGTGTGTGTGTGTGTGCGTGTGTGTGTGTGGAAGAAGAAAGGAAGCAACAAATGCGCTCCGTTGCGTCGCGTTGCCAACTAACTACGTGATGAAATGCGTTTTATGGCACTCCACAGCCAATTGACAATTAGAATTGATTATTATTCATTATTTTGCTTATTAACAGCACACGCACACAGGCACATTCCTTTTTATAAAAAGAGCGAGAGCGAGCGGGCAAAGCGAGTGCTTCAACTCTCTCTCTCTCTCTCGCGCGCGCTCAAACAAACTCCAGTGAGCCGCAACAACAAAGCAATTGGCAAGGCCAGGCAGAGGCCTACGTTTTTGCGTAACGTAAGGCCGCCCCACGTAATGCGTAAATACTTGAAATTAATTAAGAAAAATAAAATAAAATAAAATAAAATAAAATTACAGCCCTCCCCCGTCGAAAATTGTGCGGTGAAAATGTGGGCGAAACGTGTGCGATAAGCAAGGCCCGGGAAAAGTGTCCGGCCATGTCCCTTTGTGTCCGTGATTTGAGCCAAGTTTAAAGACAACAACAACTGCGACAAATACGAAATAAAGGCGGAAACGGCAACAGCAGCCACTGCAAACCCCCCTTTTTGACCCCCTCGAACCATAAAAACAAGCAAGACGACGTCGAAGAAGAAGCAACAGCAGCCGCCGCGGCCGAAGACGAGCAGCATGTTCAAGTGCATTCCCATCTTCAAGGGCTGCAACCGGCAGGTGGAGTTCGTGGACAAGCGCCACTGCTCGCTACCGCAGGTGCCCGAGGAGATCCTGCGCTACTCGCGCACGCTGGAGGAGCTCTTCCTGGACGCCAACCACATTCGCGACTTGCCCAAGGTGAGTGCTTGCCGGGGGGAACTCCGGGGAATATTGATTTTTCGGTGGGGGGAAAGGTACTCAAAGTATAGGTTATTTCAAAACATATCAGAAAGATGTTTATTCCCAAATCTTTATATTCAAAGAAGAGTATGTAATTTTCAGTTACAAGTCACTTGCAAAAGTTCGAGTTTAAGAACTTCGACTGTATGCCGCGGCCCGGGAAAACCAACCTGAGCTCCCTGAATCCCCCCTCTTGGGAAGGCCTGGGCTGGATGCTGGGTGCTAACCTGCAAATGTCATAGTTCAAAGTGTGTGGGAAATTGAATAAATTCGTCAAGTCAGGTTCAGTGGGGTGAGAAATTCAGTGGGTGGATGGTAAATGAAAATTAAATATTAATAAATGCAGTGTTTATGTTGGGCAAAATAAAGATTCCAGGGTTGTTTTGAAATCAAAAAGAAGTATAATTTATATCTTTGATATGAAAAAACTAAGCTAAAATGTATTTCAAAACAAAAGAAAATGCAAATTAAAGCCAAAACAAAGATGTCTCTGTTTGAACTACCCTCAATCTAGATCTGTTTTCAAGAAATATAAAAAGAAAAAAAGGAAAAGTAAATGCCAATAGACTCGACATTCCGATATGGATTGTTTGATCTGCTCAAACCCCTTTGGTTATCTGCTCCGAACTCCAAACAGAACGGCCTTGTCTGGCGGTGATAGGTTTATGTTTGCAAACTTGTCCTGTGTCGGTCCTAAGCCCAAGGGGTTGATGGTCGGGCACGTAATTTGCATCCCCGGGTGCGTTGACCCCGCCCAGGGCCAGTCCTCAACCTCGGCCTCCTCATCCTTCCTTTCTCCTTTGGTCAGGCAGCTATCTGCTGGAGCATCGCCATTTACCAAGACAACAATTACCACAAAAGAGGTTCCCTCGGCCAAGCGGAAGTCTTTAATTAATGCGGGGAAATGTGGGGGGGAAAAGCCGCTTCGCAGTGGGCTGCCCTGGGCCGGGGTTCTTTGACAGTGCAGCCACAATGGAGAGAGAGAGAGAGTACATGCATAATTGAATCTGCAATTACGCAACAGGGGACAGGCAGGCAGGCAGATCAAAGACTCCGGCATGTGCAGCATTCTAATTAGCGGCCAAGTACCCCGATAATAGCCACAAATTGGGTGTGGCTCTCGCTCTCGCGCCTCTCCGTCCAGATTGCTTCGATTGGGATGTGAATAATTCTGGTTATTTATTTATTTGGCTGTGTCAGCCTGAGGTCTTCCTCAGCGCCGGCAGCTGGTAAATAAACAACAAGCAAACACAAGCATAAACAGTGGCTCGTTGACATGGCAACAAGTGGTGGTGGTGGGTGGTGGGTGGTACCATCTGTATCTTGTTGCAGAATTGCAATTCATTTGCGGCCAGCAAGCAGCAGCAGCAGCTCCTTGTCTTTCCTCGGTCAGCTTTCATTAGGCCTGCATCGAGTTTTCCTGCAGTTTCCCTGCAGTTTCCCTGCCGCCGCGCTCAACCGCACTCACTAATGAACTCCTAATGCAAATGCAGAGGCAGCATTTATTGGAGCAACGTTCAACGGCCACATGTTGCTTTCCCGCAGTAAAGCAGCCACAATGGACGACAACAAGACTCCCATATAATGATGATGATGTTCTGAGTTCGGTTGAATGCCAAACGAATGACAGCGGCGGCGGATGTGATTGTTGCTTCAGTTTAGCTTCTGCTGATGGAATGGCGACCCGTTCTCAACCCTTTTTCTGGATTGTTGAGAGCGGTACACAATTTCCGCGTTGTCATAGCATCGAGGAGTTGTAAAGGGGGAGAGTGCAGGCAAAAAAATTATATAAAAAAATTATATTCTATACATTTTTTGATTAAGTTTATTTATTATAGCTCCCAAACCTATACCCTTTTTAAATTGAACATAGATTGAATCTATTTTAATTTAATACCATCTTATTTTCCTGAAAATTTAAAATTTTCTCTCAGTGAAACGACCTCAATAGACTCGTTACTAACTCAACGACAATCTGTTTGAATCTTCTGGCATTTGTTTGCCTTCATCAGTCAGAGTTTTTCCATTTAATGGGGAAAATGCTGCTTTATAAACTGCATTTTCCGCAATTATTTAAAGGGTCTTCTCAACCTCTCCTCGACTAGCAATTTGCATTATGCAACTCCCCCGATTAGGAGGCCTTTCCAGCGTTGAGTTATAGGAAGAACCTACCTCAAGGAGACACAATGGACTCAATGTGGCCAGAAAATTGGCTTCTCCACTGGCATACCACCCACAACCCACCACCAACTGGCCCCATTCATTCTGGCCCAATTAGTCACGCTCTGCGATAAGATACCGAGTAATCACCTTATCGCCTGGCATTGCCCCAATGGGCCTGAGGTTCAACCTGCTTACCTTCCTGTCTTTTGGCTGTTCGCTTTTGAACCAAAGCAGGTGCCTTTCGGCGTTTTGTGGGGGGAGGGGTGGGAGTTAACTGGAACGGGGGCGCTTGTGAAAAACTTAACCGGCAGTCTGGCTATTGAACACACACAAAGAGCGACGACGGCAATGACATCATTTGGTAGTAATCGCGTACCTGACACAGCGAACTCGACAACAGCTACGAAAACAGCTCTGCGAGAATCTAAAATGGCGTCGCCTGGCTTTTAGTGAGTTTGGCTAAAAGTGAGCGCAATAGTCGCCGCACAACTTGGCTCAAACCAACACCTGGCTACCCCGAAGAGGTGCCCCAACCCCTGTGATTTGGCAACTTTTCGGTCATCAATATAGCTGGGGCTTAAACTCGAGGGTCATCTTATGCTTGTGGGTTGTGGGAACTTCAAATTTGTCGTCAGAACTTAAATCGTAATAAATTTAAAATATGGGGAGTACTCTAAAGTATTTAAAGGGGAATATGTTTACTAAAAAAGAAAAAGATCAGTGGTTTACCTTTCATTATCAATTACCAAATATTGAAGTTGTTGTTTCAAAAAGAAAATCTTAACAAGGAATGTCCACTTCCTATTGCCAGAAGACATATTTCCTAGCATTATTTTCCGTTTTTCCTAGCATTATTAGCTCTATGATTTACGTTTCATTATAAAACCACAGTTATCTTCCTCGAACCCCTGAGTCGAACTGTACTTCACTTGTGGAATTTTTCATTCGATTTGTTTGAGTTTTTCATTTCGTTTTCGTTACACTATTAAAGCCACGCTCGTCTCTCGCATTCCCTCGCATCGCCTATTTTGTTGTATTCTAGCCACTAGCTTGTGTGTGGAGCTTGTGGAAACCGGTTTGCCTATAAATAAATAAATGTTTTCCACTTAATTGTTTCTGAAGGCTTTTGTATCAAACATTACCTGGAGCTGGAGCTGGCTCTGCTCTCAGTTTGTTGTTTGCAGCTGTTTAAAAAGTTATTTGCCCAAAGTGCATTTCTCCCAGTTATTTCACCGAGATTCGCGTTGGATGCTAAATCTTTAGATATATGGCGCCTGATATGGATGGCGTACAACGGGTGTTGCAATTTCTGTATTTGCATCTGAAAGATACTAAATTTTTCCCGAAGCAGCTGTTTGGGAAACGAGGAACGAACGGTTTTAAGTGCTTTTCCGCTGACTACCAGTTAGGTTTTTTTTTCTATCCGGTCTGCCATAAAGAAAGTTGTTGTTGGCATGACAAATGCATAAAGGCGCGCACACACAGATACAGATACTCAGATAGTTGGGTAAATGGAAAAATGAAGATGTACAGATTGGAATAGGCGCCCAGATTTACGAAGGCAGTGAATGGATGCGATTCCTTCCTCTGGCGGATGCCACTGGAGAAGCTCGTGTCTTGTTTGTACGACGATTACACATATTTGTTGTATATTTTTCGACTCCTCTGTTGCAAGTTACACTTGAAGAAAAGTTAAGGGAACTTTTGGCTGAAGTCTGGGTAGAAATAGTAAATAGAACATGGAGTTGGAGAGGGAAATTTCAGAGAGTTCCCATTACCTGCAAATTCCCCTTTAAAGTTACCTGCAGTTCAAGCTCCTTCCCATTTCTCTGACTGCATCTGTGTATCTGTATCTGTATCTCCAGTGCGGCGTGAAATACTAAACGTAGTCGCAGTCTTCGGCTCCAGCTCTGAACATAATTGCTGCTGTCTGTCTGTCTGTTGGTCTGTTGTGTTGGTTGGTTTTGTTGCCCCATTCGCTGTTCTAGCCCAGCTGGTTTACGTGGCCGTGCGGCTGTAGATGCGTTCGCAGAGATACTCGCAGCGCAACCGAAATGTATCTAGAACCCGTTTCGGTCCGAGTGTGCAGTGCTTGCTGGGCGCCTAGTCATTTGCAACATGCACACACCACTCGCGAGTGCGGTTATGTCTGTACATGCGTGTGCTGGCCCCAGCTGTGTGAGTGAGCCAGATACATCGGACCCGGACTCGGACTCGGATTCGGATACGGATTCGGATTCCAAAGCAGATTACACTTGCAGATACATTAAAGCATTGCTGGCGGGCAGCGAAGCGCACCCGGTGGGGTCATGGTTCAGTTCGCACTCCCCACGAACTGCAC
The DNA here is from genome assembly GCA_018874515.1 of Drosophila greeni. Classification (NCBI taxonomy): domain Eukaryota; kingdom Metazoa; phylum Arthropoda; class Insecta; order Diptera; family Drosophilidae; genus Drosophila; species Drosophila greeni. The sequence continues at coordinate 3,522 of JAEIIM010003065.1, read as the reverse complement.
TATATATTCTGGCCATTAGTATGGCTTTTAGGCAGCACAAATTGGTTTTCCGACCGACCAGGCCCAGGATGGACCCCTCTTAACAAAAGCAAAATTGAATTGTTTTTGTTGGAGCTTCACAGATAAAGTAACTATGCTTAAAATCGAATTATGCACATGCAGCTCATACAGTGTTGTGTCGCTTCACTCGGTGATGCAACCGATGCGAACAAGCCGGGCTAAAAGCCGGCTACTGCCACTTGCTGGGCGCCTGCTGTGACTAGATACAATAGTAAAAGTGTGCTGGCCGAGTGAGTGAGTCTATCCCGGAGCGAGTGTGTGTGTGTATGTGCAGCACTCGAGTGGCAGACAAACTGGTAGTGCTCCGTAAGCCGGCCGGTCTGCCGGCCGGTAATTTATGGCCATGCAAGGAGAGTGACGGGCAAAGACATGTACGTGCATGTACGTGCACACTCACACAGAGCTGCAGCAGCGTGGGTTGTCGGTGGTTGGGTGTCTCTTTTGTGCCCAGCACTTGGCGAAAAGTTTGCAATTCGCATTCATTTTTATTGTCGTCATGCCTTGTCCTCGTTTTGTTTCTCCGCTTTTGTTGCACTCTGGCCACCACCCCCTTTGGGCCATTTTCATATGCAAGCTTGGTTTGTTTTTTGTGGCTGCCTTTGTCGCTGACAGTTGCAACTTTTTGACGCATGATTTGTTGAAAGGCTTTTCGCTTTTCGCTTTTTCTGTCTGCATAAACAGGAAAAAGAACATGGCCATTGTAGGTGGCCGAAAGCAACGAAAGCAATGCAGCTGACACTAATGGAGTCTAAGCCGCTTTGTCTTTGGAGAGTCCCTTGTTCATTAGACAAACCAATGGTTTTTTTCTGACATTGACTTTCCAAGAAATTTGCACTGGGGGAAAATGTGTTTTAAAGGTAAAGGAAATTATGTTGTACGCTTTTTCTTTTTGTTTTAAGAGTGCTTTTGTTTCTTTCTCTGAAAAGTGTCTCATTAAAAAGAAAAATGTATGGCTTTGTTGATTTTTCCATGAAATTACTTGAAGAATATAAGTCTCTTTATACTTACAACAATATTTTAATGTAAATAAAGTCGTAACAACTTGATTTTATTAATTAATTAACATATCAAAGTGAATGTTTTCAATTTTAAAATACTGTAAATCATTTTCTTGTGATATCCCCAAATCCCAATGGATTTATGGCCTGGCCCTTCCTTAAATTCCTTTCGATTTATAAGTCCAAATATGCCCAAAGCTGGTGCTAGGCAGGCCTTGTCCGAGGTGCGGAATTCGCTTGTTCTCAGAGTGGCCCAAAAAACTGGGTCAACAACTCGCAGCACTTGGCCGGCACTTCTATTGTCATGTGGGACAAACAAAGAGCACAACAAAAAAAAAAAAAATAGAAAGAATTTAATAAACTTTACGGCCACAACTACGAATTATTTTCATTATTCTGGTGGCCGCTGTTCTTTTCTTTTTTTTTTTTTTGTTGGACTTTGGGTTGCCCCAAGAAAGAACCAACAACAATGGACGATAAAAATCGCGTCGTCGTCGTCGACTGGGGCTGTTAACCTTGAGGTCTATGACTCAGCGAGTCGGTAACTTTCTTTCCAAGATGAGTACTCCACATTGCAGGAAGGTCAGATGGAGTACGGTTTGGGTTTGGGATGCGGGCTTAGGTACTCCTAGGCACCCTTCACTTTGGAAAGTCCGCGGAGCGCCAACATAATTTATTTCGAAATTCGAATCGAAGTCGTGATTTTCATAAATGAATTGTTGGCGACATGTCTCCCCTGTCTCCCTGTCTGGGGCGAAGGGAAAGCTGGTCCGAAAAGGAGGAGGCACCCTGGGTGATTCTAATGGCAAACTGACTGGCGGTGGACGGGTCACGGCTCTAACAAATGACAACCTCTGGGAGATTTATGACCACGAACAAACGAACGAATGAACAGAGAGCTTGGTTGCAATGCCTTTTGTCTGGCGAGGTGCTCTCGCGAGTCGTGCTGAGGTCTAAATCTTGTCTTTCTCCTCTCTTCCGTGCTTGCAGAATTTCTTCAGATTGCATCGCCTGAGAAAGCTGGGACTGAGTGACAATGAAATTGGCCGCCTGCCGCCGGATATCCAAAACTTTGAAAATCTCGTCGAGCTGGATGTTTCACGCAATGGTAAGTTTAACTTTAAATACAAATCTAAAATCCGATTAGCAGTAAGATTATGTGCCTCAATAAACATGCAACAAGTGGCATCGATGGACTGTTGCTGTTTCGAATTTCTGACTTTTGTCTCGGACAGCACGTGTCCATTGATTGCCGTGATTGAATGACAGACTGATTGAGGAGGCGGCGGCTGTGGTCTCGTCGATATCCATATCCATTTGGTGCCACACGCAATGCAGCTGATGTGGCAACAATTGCATATAATAATTGTGCTGCTGCTGCGGTTGAGGAGGAGGTTTGAGGTGCCTGCAACTGAATCAGCATATCGGATGACGCACCAAGCTTTCTCCCTGGGCGGGAGTTGATCAACCTAATTACGGAAAATGTCCGGCTGTCGTCCGTAGTGGTTATTGAGTTATCACTAATTGTTGTATTGTTCTGCAAAATGCAATATATCGATGATAATTGTCAGTATCAGGGCTATGAAAATGTGGGTTTTGATTAAGAAAGGGTTTAAGACGTAGGTCACAAGAGGTGTTTTATAGCAAGTTCCAAAATTACAGGTTCAATTACAACTTAAAAAGCTCAAAATGATTAAGAAATCCTAGACAAAACCCTTAACCCCTATCAATTTAATAAATTTAAACTTTCATTGCGTAATTCTTTCCATTAAAGTCAGCTTCCTGTTCTTTTTATCGTTTTAAATTGTTCCTCAACGACTCTAAACTCAATTTAAGTGCAAACAATTGCATTGTCTTATCTCCGTGGCGCATGCAACATCCGTATTACACTGCTCGTTTCATGTTGCCCCCCTCCCACACTTCAAGTGTTTCCTCAACAACAAAGAAGATGCAGCCGAGTTTTTAATAACTTTTTCCCGGCCAAACTTCTGTCATATATAGTATCCGATGCAACCCCTCTGTATATGTATAGTATGTTTTTTCCGCTCAAGCAAGCATAAATCCGTAAACAGTAAACAGTAATTGGAGTCAAGTGCACAGCGCTCAGCTCGTAATAAATGAAAACGAAAAAAGGTACTGAAAATAACTTAAATAAGTAAATCAGCTGCAAGACCAGACCCCCTTTCCACTCAGAATAACCATGGAAACAAACTGAATACAACTCGCCGAAATTCATTGACAGCCCCCCGAATGGAGGAATATTATCGACAATGACGTCGCCGAGGCGCTTCCCATTTCCGTTCAAAGGTTTCAATTTCACCTGCTGGCAAAGCGAAATTCAGCAACTTGTCAGCTATTGCATTACCACACGGAAAATAAAATTTGAGGGATATTTTTCAGGCTAAAAATTAATGTATTTAATAATTTAGAACATGGGTTCTAAATTATATCTTCCATGGGGCAG
>JAEIIM010003031.1:0-13998 GCA_018874515.1 Drosophila greeni | reverse complement strand
TTTTGGCAAGTTAGCAGCACTTTTTGGTAAATTGCATAACACTATAAAGTGGCGAGGCGAACCACACCTCCTCCTGCTCCTCCTTCTCCTCCTTCTCTTCCTCCTCCTCTTGCTGCTCCTCCTCCTCCTCCGTTAGACGAACGAAGCTTCCACACACGAAAATGACTCAATTTATCCACGTAATTTGATCCGTACCCCCCTCTTTTCCCTCCCCCCGCTGGGTGAATCGGCTCGAATCATTAATCACAAGAGAGAGACCTCCAGACTTTTAAACAAACTGCATTCATAATCGGGCCTCCGGACAGGTTGAGCTCTGAGCTCTCTGCCTGGGCCCATGCTGCGTATACGTAATGTCAGCGGCCGTACAGTGCCAGCCATATGGATATCGATCTCACGCCGCTGCCTGACATATTTGGGTTGAATGTTAACAGAAAAAATAAATACTGAAATAACAAAACAAGAGAGAAAAAAAAATAGCAAACAAAACCGAGAAACAAAACTGGCAGCTTATGAATGTCTGACCACAGCAAAATCGGCAAATGTCGCAATTAACATATTTCTCATGTGTGCAAGTACGAATGCACACACTCCGACTTGTATTCGTATTTAAATACAAAATAATTTTTGTAGAGGTTTTTTTTTGAGTTTGTAAAAGGTTTTCAAGGGGGAAAACAATGACACTCTGGAGGGAATTAATAATAATATTAGTAATAATAATAGGTTCTGCAAAACGGTGCCACGATCCCCTGAAGTAACCTGACAGCAACCTGACATTGTCTCAAAAAAATGCCACAGGTGCGTGCGTATGTGAGCGTGGCAAGAAACAAAAGCGTTTGTTCAAGTGATTAGCCCAACCCTGAAAAATGTTTTGCCTTTTTTCTGTATTTTTTATTTGGACCAACCCCTCGAGAAACATAAAAAATTTGCGACTGAAAGGTGAGGAGATCATGGAATTACACGAACTTAGGACTGGGTCAGCGGTAGGGAAGGCAGAAAATATCGAAACAGTATCGATATGCATCAATATTTTAGCGATAAATCGATAGAACTGGGAAATTGGATTATTGTTAAGCGGACAGCTCTCTCTTAAGCGGACAACTCTTTAAAAAAATTAAATTTTAAACAAATTTTAAACTTTAAATCAATTAAAAATAGTTAAGAAAAACATTTACTACATAAACTGTCAATGAGCCAGCTTTATGTTTAATTAACTGGCAATTATGGGTACTTTTTCGAGCAAATAACTAACGGACAACTCTCTTGGGCGGACAAATGTTAAAAGAATTTAAAAATATAAGCCTAAAAGTATGAACTAAAGCCCTACTTAACTAGTTATCATAAATCTGAATATAAGCCACTACTATCTATATCTATAGCCTCCTAACTAAGCATTATATCTTCCGCTTTAGTGCGCCATCCTCGGTGCAAAACAACAAGCAAAGATTTGTTTTATGTGACATTTCAATTAGCGCAGTGTCAAGACCTGACATCAGCATAAAAAGCACAGTTCAACTATTGTTGAATCACGGCCCCATGGCACAGACAATAGAAACACAGATAAACATGGAAAGATGTATGCAGATATATATACAGATATATAAACAGATATACAGATATATAGCCTGGCGCATACCGTAGAGATAACTGCTAGAGCTTGGGCGATAAAGAGAGCTGATCGCTGATTGGCACAGCGCACAGGGCAATCACTGGTACAGTCACCTGCTAATCACGGCACACGGGGCACGTTCGAGGCATTCCAAGCATTCCGTTTAATTGCTGGCCCCCCCCTGAGAGATCAGATATGATATTGATCAGAGTGGAGATCGAGTTGATTGAATGATTGGGCCACTCTGATGGTGGCTATTTGGGTCAGGCCACGGTCTTCGAGTTGGAGTCAGCCGTCGACCATTAGAACTGTCCAGTTGACATAACCATGGCCAGGCATTAGAGCCACTTGCGCAACTCAAAAAAAGAGTCCGACAAGTGGCAGCCACTTGGTGTTCCGCTGATGCAACACTTGAGCGACTCTTAGCGATCTTGACTCTGGCTTCTTAGATCTTGTGTTTATTTTAATTAAACTTACAGCTAGATCTTTTAATAATTTCTGCCTTAAATCCTGTAATTTTCTGCCATTTCCCCCGCTTTAAGTTTCCACTTATCGTTCGCTGACTTTCGTTGGCATTTTGTTTTGTTTTGTTTGGTTTTTCTGTTTGGTTTGTTCCGCTGTTTTGTTTGTCTAATTACGCAACTTGTCGACGGCGGATGCCAGTGTGTGTGCCGCTGCATTTTGTGGTTTGACCAAAAAGCGTTTCCAATTCCGTTTCCAAAAGCAGCAGCAGCAGCAGCCACATCCACATCCACCACATGCATTGCTGCGGTGCAGCAAAAATTATGGCAAGCCCATTTCCGCGTGTCAACAAACTTCTCCTTTGGGTGAAATTTTATTTTTTTGTTGTAAAAGCTAGCAGGAGGTGGAGAAGCCACCGGAACCTAAGAAAAGTGTCCGCTCGAGTAACTGTGCATATGCACAGTAAGAAATTGTGTTTTCATTACGATTATTAATTTCTAAAAAGGATATCCAAAGACTCAAGAGGACACAAAGATTGTCAAAGTAGCTGAAAATCTATTGTATATTTTATGAGAAAGATTACTAGAGAAATCTCACGGAATTAGGTACTTGTTGGGTTGTTTTTTGGGTTAAAATTGCATTGAAGGAAGCTGTCTTAAAGAGGAGAAAGAAAAAAACAGAACAGCTTCTTGTAACATCTTTAAATTCTTCAGAATATCTTATGATCTCCTAACAGGAGCTCAGAATCTCATAGCTTTTCTACCCCAACTTATCCCCTTTAAAGACCAAACCCTAACCCATTGATTACCCATTAAATCCGTCCCCCAAAGACCCTATAATTTTGTAAACTGTAACCCGAGGAAGAATGGACGAAAGTCGGCTAGCTGAAAGACTGAACCGAAGAAGCCCCTGGCATAGATCATGGATGGATTGTTGGGTTTGCTGCAGTTGCTTGTTCAAACTTTTACTTGCGTTCATCCGCCTTCGCCTCTTCTGGAGGGTATATATATATATATATAAACAAGGGGATCCCTCAACGCGTGCAGTGAAAACTTGAGAAGCACGTAGACATAATTTATTGCCAAATGCATGGTAGACTCGCACTGGACACGGCTCGCTGGCCACGTTCGTGTGTCGTGCCCCGTTCGAGCGTCATAGATACAGAGAGATACAATATATATATATATATCTTGGAACTTTTTCGATTTCTTCGAGGGCCGTCGAAAAATGTGCAGTAATTAAAGCGTTTTAAGGTATAAAGTATATAAAATGAAAAGAAAGAGTAACAACAGTGGAAGGCAAGCGTAAAGTTGTTACTCGATGCGTTGGCAGCTAACGAGTCTTAATTAAAGTGAAAATGCCAAAAGATCGACATGGATATGGCTATGGATATCCATATCTATAACTATATATCTATATGCACATTGTGTTGCGAAGTGCAGTCAGTCAGTGTCTGGTGTTTGGTTACCCAACGCGACAGGGTGATGAAACCGGGCCCCTGGGAGAGAGAAATCAGTGTCCGAGAAAGGGCATTCTGAAAAACTATGTTGTCCGCTTAAGATTAGACATTGCCGCACTATCCCTAGCATCCTAACTTCATACATTTTTAAAACAATAAGTAAGAGTGTGTCCTTTGCGGATAGAATTTTGAAATAAACCCAAAAATTAGAACACACTCACCAGTTTTAGAAGATATTTTCCATGTGTCCGCTCAAGAGAGAGTGTCTGTCCGTTTAGGAGAGTGTTGCAGCTAGGAACTCCTCTTAACTTAAAGCACATCCGTACATTCAAAAGCTTAAAGACAAAGGCATAAATATTAATTAAATAAATATACAACAAACTCAGGCTTATTATCCCAAGTTACCATAAATATAATCCACTAACCTCTGCTCTTCTTTATCTCCTCCCTTCTTCTCTATACCCAGCAATGTCATAATGGAGCCAATGACCATGCTGGTGTTGGCCTTCCAGCTGCTGGCGCTCTTCTCGATCGCCGGCGCGCTGCTCATCTATCTAATTTGCAAGGTGCGCGAGGACAGTGCCGCTGCCAGCGCTGCCGAATCGCAGCCCAGTCGCGTGGTCCTCGTAACCAGTGCGGATACAGCTTTGGGCCTGCAACTGTGCACGCATTTGGCCAACAAGGGATGCCGCGTCTTTGCGGGCATGAAGGAGGCACACGATTCGCTGCCAGCCAAACTCTTGTGTGGCTGGATGAAGATCCGGGAGTACAGCGAAGAGCCCATTGCCGGCACCATAATACCGATGCGTTTGGATGTGACCCGCGAGGATGTGCTGCGCGAGGCGACGGTGGCAATGGGTGCCCACCTCAATGCCGATGAGCGTGGCATTGCGGCGGTGATCAACACCAGCGGCAGTGTGTTCCGCGGCAAGGTGGAGTCCCAGGACGTGCAGCAGTGGGAGCATATGCTGAAGACCAACATTCTGGGCACATTGCGGGTGGCCAAGGCCTTTGTGGGCTTTCTGCGTCCCACACGCGGTCGTCTTTTGTATTTGGGAGGCGGAGGCGGAGGAGATGGTGGTCCCCGCTCGGGTGGCGATGGCCTGGTGGCATTCAATGCCTCTCGCGTGGCCGTGGACAAGTGCGCCGAGGAGCTGCGCAAGGAGCTGCAGCCGTACGGCGTTAGCGTTGTGGCCCTGGACACCTGCGGCATGACAGCCGAGTCCCTTTACAAGGCGCCAGTGGCACAGAGTGAGTTATCTGGAAATAGGAGTTATAGAAAGATTAATCTTATGATTATTTCTTTGCAGCCATGTCGGCCACGGCGGGCGCACCCACCCAGTACACGGCGGACGTCCTGAGTCCGGGCGCCCTCCAGGTGATCGAGCGGGCGTTGTGGGACTTTGCGCCGCAGCAACGCTATCCGCTGCTCAGCCACAACAAGTACCAATTCACGTTGCCATGCCGCTCCTCGCTGCGTATCCAGCGGCCCTCGGCCGCCGCTGTTCCATCCTCCGAGGCGTCTCCTGTCACGCAATCGGTTTAAGGACGACGACGCTGCCCGTTGCTGCCTGCTGCTGCTGCTGCTTCCCCGTGCTTCCTGTATATACGCTCCCGAATCCCCCGACCCCCTTCCCCTGATGCACCTGATCCTTGCTAACCGGGACACCCGCTCTGCTCTTAACCCTTTTCCCGCCAAAAAGCGCACGCGCGCGGCGGCTGTCGGCGAAATTATTATGTTTCTTCTTCCTCCTTTTGTCAGGAAGAATGGCGTTTTTATAATATTATTTTATACTCATTTTTTGTACACACACACACACTGCTCTACGTAATGTTACGAAAATTTTTGACAAAAAATAAAAACTTTTGTGCTAATCAAAAAAATTAAGAGCGGCAGGAAGGCCCTGTGTGTGAGTGTCTCGTAAGGGGGATGGGTGGATGACGGCAACTCACTGGAAATAGTCTTCTGGGTGTAATACAGCACCAATTGGAAGAAAATTGTATAAATATTTTAAACACAACAAAACTTTTGCCGCTTCCAACAATTAGAGCTGGTCAAGCGCAGCTTGTAAACTTTTTTCTAAGCTTAAATCGATTAATATCGTGATTTTGCCAGCTCTAGAACATTTTCAGAGCGGAGCAAGTTTAGGTGTGTACACACTGCTTCTTGATGCAACTGTATGAGGTGGTTTACAATAAAGCAGCTGTAAGAGAGAGCGCTGGCAAGAGTTAGAAAGACCACCTCATATAGTTTTACCATGGCGAAGATAAATTTGGTGTGGACACACTGCTTTTTGGCCACATATTTTTAAAAATATAGTATCGATATTTTTTTTATCACAAAATATCATTTAAAAGTATCGATATAGTGATATTTTGATATATTATCAACAACCCAAACCTTAACTTAAAAATGAAGAAAATGACAAAAGAATAGAGGTAAAGCTTAGGCAGCGTTATATCTCATAACAAAATCGCAATTGCTTAACATTGTTGTAGTCATATAGCTATAGGTTTATTTATTTACACTACACTTCGAACAGTAAAAAAAAACAACGAAGTAGGCATCCAGCTGCCATCTCCCATCTCCCGGGGGATCACTTGGCCTGCTGCTGGCCCTGGGCCTTTGTGCGCTCCTCCAGCGGATCGTAGCCGGTGGCCATCTTCTCCTTGAACTGCTCGTAGGTGCGTTTGCGGTCGAAATGCTTCACCCATTGGCCGGGACACGATTGCTCGAAGGCCTTGCGAAGGCTCTGGCAGGCGGTGGGCACCTTTTCGCCGCTGGTGGAGCTATGTTTGGGCGCATGCTGGTCCAGGCACTTCCAGTACTCGTCACGGTTATTCCAGCACTTGGCGCGCTCCGACTTGTCCGGAAAACTCATCGCTCAGTTCAGCCGGCGGCTAGGGATTGTTCTCGGTTTTGGTTCTGGAGCTCCGGCTTTCTTGTGGGTTTTGTAGGCGGAATTTCAGCTTAATTGCGAGCCGTGTGGCCAGTTTTCTTATTTACTAAAGCCGCTGTAATTAATTTTAAAGGCTCTTAAGATGTTTAATTCAATAATTGCAAGAAACCAACCTCAAAAAATTACAAAACAAAAACTCAGCTGTTTGATATCGATTTCGATAAGTTTCTTTCCGTTTTTCCAGTGATGAACTATCGAATAAGCTAAAACCTAAGAAAAATTCAGTGTGACCGCTTTTTCCAGTTGTTGTTCGGCCTTTTTTGGGAGCAGATGATCCGGTCATACTTTGTTGACAACCGCGAATATTTGAAACACAATATTTGTTATCCCATCGATGATTCGTTTTAGAATAATAAAGCTGGCAACCTAAATCAGTGACAAAGGAGCTGAAAACCTGTGCCTTCTGCATGGTGAAATCTGCTTCCAACTTCTAGCCAATCCAAAATAAACTCAACCAAAATCCACTCCTTCCTCCACAAAACCTAACCTATAAGTTCTATAAGTAAATATGTTACCACCCAGTTTCCTTGCGCTTACCGACCGGTGCTATACGCCTTATATATATGTAGGATATAGGATAATAGTTTTGGTTCGGACTTACCCGCAGTTCAGGACTCAGTTACCTTTCGTCGCCACACCGCAGACTTGGCCGAGATTCATCGATGATTAGGTTCTTTCCAGTGCAGAGGTGATTAGCACAGTTTTAGCACAGTTATTAACGCGCGATTACCTACTCAGATGATCAACTGATGATCGGCTGAGGTGTGAACGGGTCGAAGGTCGCGCACAGACTGAGGCTGCTGGTGCGAGGCGCCTCTATTTATAGGTGAGTGGGAGTGAGTGAGATAGATCGCGAGAGAGAGAGAGCTGACGAGTTAGAGCGAGTGAGTTAGATAGAAAGAGAGATAGCAAGTGCGAAAATAGTTTGAAATGGCTGTTGAGATGTTTTTAAATGCGGCGGGCAGTCGAGAGTCTGAAATACTAATAGGTGCATGGCGTTAGGAGATTATGTGAGTGCGGATTTTTAGTATTTTCAGAGCAAAATAATTAAGGGCCAATAGTTCGTGCTTCTTATCGATAGTTTGCCATACCATCTCTAATTTATGGTCACACTGCTTCCCGCCAAAAACAAAGCGTACGGCGTGCAATTTTTGGTGAACCGAGTTTTGTTTGCGTTTGTGTTTGCCTTTGAACGGACGAAGCTGCCTTTTATTTGATTCCCCCGCTGCCAGCTGCCTATAGAAAATATCCCAACAATGGCCCACGACGGGGAGCAGTTCATCAAGGACATCCAGCGCGAGTATGTGGACTTCCTGGACGACGAGGAGGACCAGGGCATCTATGCCGGTCACGTAAAGGACATGATAGCGGAGAAGAGCAAGCGTCTGATCGTGAATGTCAACGATTTGAAGCGCAAGAATCCGACGCGGGCGCTGGGCCTGCTCAGCAACACGGCGGACGAGCAGCTGGCCTTCGGGCGCGCCCTCAAGGAGTACGCCTCGACGGTGGATCCCAGCTATGCCAAGATGCACGAAGATCTGTTCGTTGGCTTCGAGGGCTGCTTCGGCAATCGGCATGTGACGCCGCGCAGCCTTACCTCCATTTACCTCGGGAACATGGTCTGCGTGGAGGGCATCGTCACGAAGGTCTCCCTCATCCGGCCGAAGGTGGTGCGCAGCGTCCACTACTGTCCCAATACGCGCAAGGTAATGGAGCGTAAGTACACGGATCTGACCTCCTTCGAGGCCATACCCTCCGGGGCCGCCTATCCCACCAAGGACGAGGATGGCAATCTCCTGGAAACGGAGTACGGTTTGTCCGTTTACAAGGATCACCAGACCCTGACCATACAGGAGATGCCGGAGAAGGCGCCGGCGGGACAGCTACCTCGCTCCGTGGACATTGTCTGCGACGATGATCTTGTCGATCGCTGCAAGCCCGGCGACCGGGTCCAAATCGTGGGCAGCTATCGCTGTCTGCCCGGCAAGCGCGGCGGCTACACCTCGGGCACCTTTCGCACCGTCCTCCTGGCCAACAACATCTCGCTGCTGAGCAAGGAGAGCAACCTGGACATATCGCGCGAGGACATCATGCTCTGCAAGAAGCTGGCCAAGAACAATGATATCTTCGAGCTGCTCAGCAAGAGCCTGGCCCCCTCGATACACGGGCATGCGTATGTGAAGCAGGCCATCTTGTGCCTGCTCCTGGGCGGCGTGGAAAAGCTGCTGCCCAATGGCACTCGCCTGCGTGGCGACATCAATGTACTGCTCATCGGTGATCCCTCGGTGGCCAAGTCACAGCTGTTGCGTTATGTCCTAAACACAGCTCCGCGTGCTATACCCACCACGGGTCGTGGCTCCAGCGGTGTGGGTCTCACGGCAGCGGTGACCACGGATCAGGAGACAGGGGAAAGGCGTCTGGAGGCAGGTGCCATGGTCTTAGCGGATCGCGGCGTTGTCTGCATCGATGAGTTTGACAAGATGAGCGACATTGATCGCACGGCCATCCATGAGGTGATGGAGCAGGGACGTGTGACCATCTCCAAGGCGGGCATTCATGCCTCCCTCAATGCGCGCTGCTCGGTGTTGGCCGCCGCCAATCCGGTTTACGGCAGGGTGAGTTCTTGAGTTAGTTTTGCTGAATCCTAACGGATCTTAATGGTTTATCTCTTCACCTACCAGTACGATCAGTACAAGACGCCCATGGAGAACATTGGTCTGCAGGACTCGCTGCTGTCGCGTTTCGATCTGCTCTTTGTTATGCTGGACGTCATAGACAGCGATGTGGACCAGATGATATCCGATCATGTGGTGCGCATGCATCGCTATCGCAATCCCAAAGAGGCCGACGGCGAGCCCCTGTCGATGGGCAGTTCATATGCCGATTCTTTGGCTTTTGTTTCCAGGAATGATGAGGTATTTAGTACATAAATCAAGAGGAAAACTTGTATATTTATACTCTATACCCTCCCCAGAAAAAGGACACCGAGGTCTATGAGAAATACGATGCCTTGCTGCATGGCAAATCCCGGCAGCGTCATGAGAAGATCCTCTCTGTGGAGTTTATGCGCAAGTACATTCACATTGCCAAGTGCATGAAGCCCAAGCTGGGCGAGCAGGCCTGCGAGGCTATTGCCAACGAGTACAGTCGCCTGCGTTCCCAGGAGGCGGTCGAAACGGATGTGGCTCGCACGCAACCCATTACGGCTCGTACCTTGGAGACACTCATCCGTTTGTCCACCGCCCATGCCCGGGCACGCATGTCCAAGACGGTGACCATTGATGATGCCCATGCTGCGATTGAGCTGGTGCAGTTTGCGTACTTCAAGAAGGTGCTGGAGAAGGAGCGTGGCAAGCGTCGTCGCAACAGCGGCGGCTCAGAGGGGGAGGAGGATGAGGATGCCTCCGCCAGTGCCCACCGATCGCCTTCGCGTCGCAGCAAGCGCACCCGCATCGAAGTGGCTGGCGCGGACAGCGATGAGGAGGATATCGAGACACCGCAGCCAGATGCTGGGGATTTGACGCGCCGCGAGACGCGAAGATCTTTGCCCGCTAAGAAGGTGGTTGCCGCCTCCGAAGCCTCCTCCAGCGAGGAGCAGTCGTCATTGTCGACGCCAGCCACCATTAGCGATGCCCGATTGGGCGGTTTTAAGAACAACTTGCAGCGCCTGTTCCGCGAGGCACGCGAGCAGAGCCTCCCGCTGGCCAGGATCACCACGGCCATCAACGATAACAACCCGGAGCCATTCAGCGGCGGGGAAATCGAGGCTGCCGTTCATCGCATGACCGAGGATAACCAAATCATGGTGGCCGACGACATTGTCTTTCTCATCTAACCCCAGCATTCCATCATATCGAGAAGCAGCTGTGTCTCCAACGCCATCAATCTCATTCATTTTTCTATTATACCTATTATATCCATTGTATCGGCTAAGTTATATTTTTTGTTCATATTTTTGTAATAAACGTATTGGAATTCTCTTGCTAAGTTTGGGGATTAATTCCTTTATGCTTTGCCTGCCGAGTACAAGCAGGGAAAAGAGTACAGCGAGTAAGTAGCGAACGAGAGAGTTACAGCGAGAGAGAGCTTCACATTTTTGCCTCTCTCTCAGATCACGCTCGCTCATTTGAGAGAGAGAGAGAACTACAAGAGAAACAAAACAAGAGAAAGTCAAAATAAATCTAAAAAAAAAATTAATTAATGGAGTAAAATTTTTTAAATATTTTTTTATATATCAAAGTTTCTTATATTTTTCGAATGCTATTTCAAAACACTCAAAAAAAGAACCTCCCTTTGAAAAAATAACAAAATCAGTAATATATTTTGAGATATATATAATTTTTCTTATATTTGAGACAGTCATAGACATACATACAATATAAACATTAATTTTAGCGATCTACAAGGTTATACAAAAATTGTTTCCAGAAGACACAGGATTTAAAAAAAAGAAAACGGAAACAGAACTGACATTTGAATCACAAATTGGTCTAAAAACTTCAAAGATATCTCCTGCAGAGCTCGAAATTACCGGTATTTGCTCTCTAAAAGAGCGTAAAAAACTGAAAACGCTCTCAAATGGAGAAGAAACTTTGTATAAAAACGGGAAATGGGAGGAAACTCTATCAATTTTAACTAACGAGCTCTGATTTTTCGGTTTCAACGGTAATTTTGGGCTGTACATTAATTTTTTTAACATCTTAAATTTGAAAAATTCGCATTTTAAAGAGAGTTAAGATAGCTATTTCTTAGGTGAGACAGTCAGCAGAGGAGACTTATGAGCATTTTTTTTGTTGGCATCTAACACGTTTAGAATTTAATTCAAGAAAGATGTAGAATATATATGTATTATTGCATGGATTATATTTAATACTTGGCTTGGACTAATGTTCATTGTTCTCCCTTTTGCTTTTGTGACGGTCTTTTTGGTGGCATTTTTTCTATTTTTGGAGAGACAAAACTCTCTCAGAGGGCTTAGCTCTCTCTCTCTCTTTCACTTCTGTGACTTATTTACTGTTAGAAAACTCTCTCAAAAGAGAGAAGATCTTTCCAAAGAGAGCGAGAGAGAGTCACGGGAAGAGTGCCGCTCTGAGAGACTTTCCTACAATCGTTAACATCGAGAATTTGTAATGAAACTAGAACGTGAACGAATTAAACTAGAAACAGATAAAGCGACTAATCATCTGCGGTTAAAACTTATATACACTGATAAAGAGCACCTTTGCCCAAGGATCGCTAACACACACAGCTACACACTCTGCTCAGCCACACACTCAGTCACTCGTACACACACAAAATTTAGCTAGTCAGCCGCAGGCTAGTATCAAAGGTTCACCACATTCTTCAGATCCGGCGGCAGCAGTCCCTTCATGCACTCTATCTGCGCCCGTATCTGCTGCTGGTGGTGTCGCGTCGCCTCCGCTTGGCTGCCGCCCTTCTCACAGTAGAGATTCAGTTTCTGCTTGAGCTTGAGTATCATATCGATGATCTCCACCTCCTGCTTGTCGTGGGCCCAGTGCTCCAGGTTCGCCTCCGACAGGGCCTGCAGCTGGAGGTCCTGTAGCGTCAGCTGCAGCTCTCGATGCCGCGCCTCGTACCAGCCCCGGAAGTTGGGCGACCGAAAGAAGCGTCTATACAGTCCCTTCCAGTCGCCCTTTAGGGGCGAGGTGAGCTGCGGCCCCGCTGTTTCCAGGGTGGCCAGAAAATCGTCCAGTTTGAAGCTGCTTGCATTTGGCGCTGACTTGAAGGGACTTATGTCCTTTTGCAGCGGCATCAGCGAGGCCATATAGCGCTCTAGGGGTATCATGAAGCTCTGCGTTAGCTCTAGGAGATGCCGACGTATGAGGGCGGTCTGGACGTGCTCGGGTCGTTTGGTTTTCATGCCCAGCAGCACTTTCTTGATGAGTGCCTTGTCCTTTTTGAGGTACGGCTTGTATTTGCTGTGCAGGCCAGCGCTGGAGCTTTCTCCGGTGTTGAGGCCGCTGCCATTGGCGATGCCATTTAAGCTTGAGGTGGTCTTGAGGGAACCCGCCGCCGCCGCCGCTGCCGATGAGCTGGAGAACGAGGTGGCTGAGGCTATGTTGCGGGCATGCAGGTGCTGTTGCTGTTGTAACATATTTTTCTGAAAAATCAATATTAATTCTACAAATCCATAAGGATATCTTGTCACTCCCTCACCTGATTATCCACCAGCCTTAGCATGTGAGGCCAGGCTTTGAGCAGCTTCACAAAAAACGGATTAGTCACCCCTAGAATGCACGCAGGCACAGTGGCCGTCGTGGCCGCCTTGCTTTCCTGCGTAAATTCCCGAAACTCGCTGTCGTGAATGGTGAAGTAGGGTCGCGCCTCCGCGCAATACTCCAGCGGTGCTATGAGCGCCACCAGGGTCTGCACCATATGGGTGCAGTCTGCCGGCGAGGTGCCCACCACAACAATGGGCTCGGCGGTGATGACCAGCTCCCACAGCGTATACAGATGTTCCATGACAAAGTCCAGGGAGCGGAAGAGCTCGATTTCGTTGACGGAGACAAGGATCTTGGCCGTTGTTGAGCCGATGTCCCCCTCTGATAATGACGACGATGATGATGATGTCTCCACGGCGGCTGTTTTCCTGCTGGTTGTGGCACGCGGTATACAGATCTGATAGCTACACTCCAGCAGCGGCAGCTGCAGCGTCTGTCCAACACGCAGCGATGGCCACTGGCGGTTTATTTGCTCGCTGGCCAGGCGCAGGATGTCCGAGGTCCCCGAGCCTAAGCCTTCGGAGTCAAAGTAGCGCGGCGCCAGCTGGCCAAGTATGTCGTAGTAGAGATTAAAGAACGGCAGCCGGGTGATGATGATGAAGCTCTTCTGGAAGTAACCGCGAGGCAGATTGGCATCGCGCTTCTGCCGGAAGTAGACGAAGCCCCAGTAGTGGGATCCATCCTGTCGCAGGGCTGGCGGGCATTCCGCATTGTAGTTCTGGAGCAAGTCCTGGCCAGGGGCCTTGGTGCAGCGGAATCGCATGTGAAACTTGGTGTCGCCCATGCAACCGGAATTGGAGTCCGGAAAGGCCATGTAGCAGATGTTGCTCACCTCCTGGTCGCTGGGCATGAAGACCGGCGGATAGACGTGCTCCAGGGCCTGGCCCAGGTTCAGGTCGAAGGTGACCACGCAGAAGCAGTGCATCCATTGCGAGAAGTTCAACCAATCGCTGGCGGTTGGCTGCGGGTTCGAGTTGGAGGCGTCCGTGTGTCGCTGCGCCTGCTCCTTCGCCGCCTTCTTCTCCTCCTCCTCCTCCTGTGCTAGGGTGGGCGCTGAGGTATCCTTGGTGGGCGCCATCTCCTTTATCCTGGCATCAGCGCTCATAATATTTTGTTTTTATTTACAATAAATCTCTGCTGGCGACATTGACAACTGTCGTTGGGGTTATAGAGATGGGCGATAGTTCCACAGCCTGCTTGCAAAATATATCGGATGCGTTTGTGTCACGATGCATTTTACTTATATTTGGTATTATTTACTAATATTTC
>JAEIIM010002997.1:0-13502 GCA_018874515.1 Drosophila greeni | reverse complement strand
GCCAAAGGTAAGAGTTTTTTAAGAAGTATTAGAAGATTAGCGAGTCTTTAATGACATTACTCTTCATTTACTAGGCAAATACTCATAAAAAACAATATTTTTTCCATTAACTCTTAAAAGCCCCATGTAAGAAAATGTCCCAAGTGTCGTGAAATCAGCTTACACACACTTTTCCTCGAATTTTTCGGCCACTCCACGGCCGGTAGAGCCTTCAGCTGAAATATCTTAATCCCTGTGAGCATTGCACTCAATCAGGGAAATCATTATCAATCCGAGGACACTCCGTGCAGTTGCCACAGCTAATTAAAGCCGCTCAATGGGAAGCCAATTAAAAATGAAACAAACGAAGATGCGGATTACATTTCTGTGACAATAAATCCACTTGACTTACTGTTCGCAGGCGGAAAATAAAATAAAGGAATTTCGCCCTCACGTTTGAGCGGCTTTAAATGTTTTTGTTTGCCTCTGATTTTCCTTTTGACGAAATAAAATAAAGAAGCAACAGTCGGACTACAGATTCGCTTCGAAAAAGAAACAAACAAGCAACAAGCTACAAAAGGGAAGATAAAATAAGACGACTAAATAAAAATAAAATCAAAATACGTGAACGGTGGGGGCGTAGCGAGCATAAATCTCATCAATCAAAGGGAATTGTGCGCATAAAGTTATCGGCTCAACTTACAGCAGATAACTCTCAGCCCGAATTTGGGGGTCTCGGAGCCCCTCTGTCTCTTCGAGTTTATTGTTTCAATCTGTTAGGGCAGGCCCAGCTCAACCAGGACCCCCTTCTAAAGGTCCTGCACTTGCAGAAGCCGAAGTGACCAATTTATAGGTCTAAAAATGAGTATATTTAAATATTAAGCAACTCATACAATGGGTTTTCTTTTAATTTTAAGGATAACCTAGACTTTGCATTGATTAAATTCATTTTATTTATATTTTTCCAATTTTTCGTTTTATTTTATTGATTATTTAGTGTTTCCATTTGCTCTGCCTTAATCCATTAATCCGAATTTCAATAATTTTAATTTTCCTTGAGCAACTTTTTCTCAGAATGTATTTTTTTCCCACTCCGCATTAGGCTCAAATCAAGACCGTGCCGTGGGGCAGTTGTGATTCTGTGTCCTGCTCTTGGTGGCGGCACTCGATTTGGTCTCTGGTTAGTTTCCAGTTTTCTGTCTCTGTCTCTGTTTTTGTTTTTATTTCTTCGTCTTTACCGCTTGGACTCCACAGCACTTTGCTGCCGTTGTTGTGGAAATCCGATTTATTTGCATTTGCCTTTGAGTGCCGAACCAAAAAAAAAAGGGGGAGTCTGCATTTTGGCCTATATATATATATCTCGGATTGTTTTCATGGTTTTTGTGGTTTCGCCCTCCCCTTATCTGTTATCTGTGCTTTATTCAGCCTTAAAGCCGAACGAGCAGTTGCTTTCACATTAAAGTTGGCCTAATTAAGTTGCCAAATTATTTATGGCCAGAGCTTGGGGCGATTTGCGTACCGTGCCAGCTGGTCAAACACTATAAAGGGAGAGAAGCAAACAAGTGCTTCCGCCCCCTTGGCCATATTGATTAGGTGCGTAAATATGGCAAAGATGGCGGCGGTGTACATCCGTGTCCGTGTTTGTGTCAACTGGCAAGGTCCTAATGGCTGGCGTGCAGCCAGGTCCCTTGAGGAGTGTACGGCCAAGTGCCGGGAGTATGTATCCAAGCGATTAATCCATGGCTACTTCAATTAACAATATTGCTTGGGATGTGGCTTAGTTTTATTTAAATAATTTGTTTATTGGTTTATTGAGTTTTTTTAAATAGTGCTTTGTTTACTGCCCAATAACTATCCAAAACCACAGTTGATTTTTAGAAAATTCAGAAGAAACTTATGCCAGGAAGAGACGTCAAGTGCAGTTTATAGTGAGGGGCTTTCCCAGCGAAGTGGCCGCGAGTTTTCCCTCGGCGCCCCATGCTGTGCTGATGGTAATAAAACGTTTAGTGCTATTAACTTGCGAGTGATTTCCGGGGGAAGCAGGGAAACGAACGGAAAACGAAGGGAAAACTATGGGCAAAACCGTGGAGGGAAGGCACAAAACTTTGTTGTTATTGTTGCCGTCGATATTTGAAAAGTTACTCGCTAATTTCGCTTAAGGACTTGAGCAACTGAAATTTGCCGTAATTAACAGAAACGTTTGCATTTTAATAGACTTTGCATAAATTGTGGCAGCCCGGCAAAGGTAAAGGGTTCAGGCCAACATTATGAATAAAGTTATGCCATAATCGATAAGTTGAGTTGTGTACCACGGGGCGGATGTGGAATGCGTGCGGTGGCACATCGGCACATCGAGTATACGCAACGTTGGCCAGCTAAGGGGGGAGTCGTGTGTGCGTGCGTGTGGACGTGCAGCAAAGCATGACTAATGACATCTTTGGCCAGCCATGTACACGCCCGTGTATATGTACATATATATCATTTCGCTTAGCAAACAAATAACAAATAACAAATATCACTGACTGCTCGCAGAGCGAGCCAAATAAAGACAAATAGTGTAGCTTTGAAATGTTTTCATGTTTCCTTCGTAGATAAAATCGCAAATTGTTGCACACTAGACCGAACGAGGAACTGAATATATGCCTCAAATTGTTTATAATATTTCTTAATTATCAAAGTTTATAAATGTTTATTTAAACTTAACCTAATTTAAGCCAGATTTAAAGCTTACTTTATATTAGATTTTAGTTCGAAGCTGTTTCATTTTTTTTTGAGTCAATAAATGTAGCCTATTCTTCCTGTCAGTGTTATTTTTCAATAAAATTACCTTCATAGCTTTGTTTTCTCAGTGTTGTTTCTCCCCCATATCTCTCCGATTTCCTTTCGCTGCTGTATAAATAAATGCCAGGAGAGAACACAGCGCACATTTGCAACATTTATTGAGTCGTTGAACGAGTTGGATGAGTTTGGGTTTTTATTTTTAAAACGACGGCTGAAGCTGGAGCAGCCGGAGGAGCATCAGGCCAAGACTAAGCGAGCGAACACAGTTTAAATATTGATTTACGACCAACACACACACACAAATCGAGGGGGAGCTGGACAAGGAGGAGGAAGGGAAATGGACAAAGGACAACCGCAAAACAATGCCAGGCAGCTGGAATTTATGTTTTAAATTATGACCAGACGAGAATTTCTATTTAAGTATAAGTAATTTCCCCTGCGGCCGGAAAAGAGTTTTGTGCGTGAAGCTAAGGCGTTAATGGCTGTCAAATAATTGCTTTTGAGCTTAAATATTGCTCAAATGGTTTGCTAAATTTATTAATTCTTAATGCAAATTAAGAGCTTTCCAAATCGGTACTAAGACTTTGAAATTAGCTAGCTGAGAGTGCTCTATAATTTTGTTTTGTTCCGATCAATGACAATGCCTTTGGCCAAGACCTAAGCCAAGCCAAACCCACAAAGTGAGTCCTTTATGAGGACGTCTGGTCTCAGTGTCCCGGTGTCTAGCCTCTTCTGGCCAGAGTAGAAGTTGTATGGCCACAAAGGAATAATCAGCTGCTGGGCCAGACACTGCGCAAATTTCGATTTGCCATTGCAATCATTAGACTGTGGACACAGTCCCGGCTCCGGGGCTAAAATTGAATGTCAAGTACAGGGGCAAGGATGCAGCATGCAACTTGCACAGAAATGCTGGGGCCCAGAGATGCTGAGGCATAAGGATGCAGAGGCACGCAGAAGGTAGTCCCCACAAGACGTCCCGACAAAATGCGCAAATTGGTTTCACTTGGCAGGACAAGCGTGAAAGCGATGTTGTCCTAGTCCTAGGCGCTTTTACCGCTCGACTGCAGCTGCAAAAACTTTGCTCAACTTGCGGCAAAAACTTTCGCTTGGAGCACGTTGCGCATACGCCGCGTAGTACGACGAAGACGCGCGCCCACATGACGTATGATAAATGTTCGCAAATCGCTGTGCCCGAACACTAGCCATTAGAATAGATTAGAGCCGCTGTGGATGCCTTGGGACTGGGACTGGGATTCGTTGTGGGACCGGGACAGCACTCAACACTCAAGGTGTTGGTATTCTCGTCCTGGCCTCCGATTATTATGATTGTGCTGCCTGTTTGGCGCTGCCCTCGAGTGTCATAATAATTAAATGGAATTAATGCCGGGGCCAGCCAGAAATTCGTCACGCCCACCAACCTTTGGCTGGCAGGGCAACACTTGGACAAATTATAATAAATTTTAAAATAATATATAATAAATATTATACATTAATAGATTTGATTTTAAATAGATACATTTTGTAGTCTTACATAGTTTTGAACATGCTTCGAAAAATATATTAATTTATACATTCGCTTAAATAATATATTTCTGAAATTAAATGCTTAGATAAACAGGTGTCTTTTTGGTAAAATACCTATGTTTTTCTCTGTGTGTATTTGCCATTTAAGGTGGCAGCCTCATTTGTAAGCCAGTGCAGGTTTTCCCCAACCGAAGGAATCTCCTTGGAGCCATGGCGCTTTGTTCGTTGCTCTTGCTCTTGTTTTTCTTATGAATTCCTGTCCTTGAGCCGAGTTATAAGGATGCCTGCCTTCACACATCCTGGGGAAATTTCAATGAGATCGGGGTCCATGCGTGTCCCACGCAATTTATGTCCTCAGAACGTTGTCCATTCTCGGGCCTAAAATAACAAGAACTGAATATACAAGTTCACGACATATATGTATGGCGTTGTGAGCCTATTTATCAATGGCCCGAAAGCTTGGCCTTTTCGGCAGCTAAGATTCATAATTCAGGGATTTGCCCTCTACAGTCAATATATTTTACAGATTTTATGCTTTGCATAAAAATGAAAGTATAAATATTTAAAAATGTAACAAGTTGCCGGGGACTTAGTTTTTTAAAATTCACATTGGGTTTCTTCGGAAATATAATAGAGAAAATATATATAGAATATATTTGACTTGCTAACTGCAGTCTCATAAATCCGACGACACTGTGAGTTCCTGATTTTCAAACACTAAAAAATGTCGGAAAAATGGGAAGCTTGCAACCCAAATCTTTAGATGATTGATGGCAGGAAGGCGTCTACATCAATCACGCCTCTAGCGCTTTGGTCATAAATTTATGTCTGATACTTACACTTCAACTCCTCCTGGAGAGACCTCATCGCCGCTTTTTAAGCATTCCGCTTGAGAGTAGCAGAAAAATATAAAAAAAACTGCCCCAGAGTGATTATTCATAGAGGGAAAACCTCGAACCGCGAACGGGGTCAAAGTGCGTTCACTGGAAAAGTTTCAGCGGTTTGTGAGGCTGCAGTGCGCTCGAAAAAATTAATAAATAAAAAATATACGAAAAAAATATCCACAGAAAACTTGTGTTTATTTTGTCCGTTTGATGTTGTGGGGCTTCTGCTCTCCATTTGTCGAATGCTTAAAGCCATTTGAAAATGATTGGCTTTTATGTCAATAAGCGTCTCAGCTGTCCTTAGCTCCTTTTTCTTTCTTTCCATTTTTTTCCTCACTTTTTTTGTTGCTTGTCTCTGGCGTTGTCGCAATTTTCCTGGTCTTTTTTTTTTGCCTTTTTCTTAGGTTTTTCCCTTGGTTTTTGCCTTCGCGATATTCCCTTACAGTCTGTCGTTGTTTAAGTGCCCTCAATAAAATACAATAAATATACACATATATTTTTATATAGTACATCACGCATATATATATATATATATGAGGTCTTGCTCGAAGGCCACGCAAAAAAGTTGTCGTGTTTTAATAGGCCAACATAAAAAAAAACAAACAAAATATAAAGAGAAAGAAAATGTAAACACTGCTTTGGGTCACTTAAAGCTCTTATATTTTCCAGCTTAAATTTTCCGCTTTCAGCCATAAATCTTGCAGGGGCATTTAGGCAGCTGGCAGCTCGAATCCGAATTAAAATACAAATCAAATCTTCACACTGCAAAAGGGCAAATCAAATTTGCAATAAGTTTGCTAAACATCGAAGCGTAAAATAAGCATTCGTCACTCAGTTGTCCGTATTTTCTTTTTTTTTTGTGGGCTTGCATAAATGGAAAATCAAACCTTTTTTATTTAAGGGGTTTGCTACACGGAGGATTGTGTTGAGGGAGCAGCACGCACAATTGATTTATGAAAATTTATTGCACACATGCGGAAAACCAGGACACCGAACCCTTGAACAGTGCTTCCAGGTTGGGTCTTTAAGGAGATTTCGAAATTTGGTTCTTAACTCTTATTTATTATTTATATTATACAATAAAATAACAGGGGAATTCCCTTATTATATATACAATATAATGGATAAATGCATCACTGTGGCAGCTTCCCTTTTGATGAGCAACAGGCCACATTTTTTTCGCTGTGGAAAAATTAAAGCTGTGCCAGGCCGTCGCGACAGCAATAAAATCAGAGCCATAAAAGCTAATGAGCCCGAAAACTCGTCGCCGTTGTCACAGCCCTCTGATTTGGCTCAACTAAAAATGATATATGGAAAGGGAACGAGATGCATTCCTTTCGTAAAATCGAATCCTCCATAAAATGATGGCGATCGGCGACTACCTAAGGCTGGGAATGCCATAAAATGTGATGCTGATTCCCTGCGATTCATCTGATGATGAAAATACTTGCCGTTCTCACCGTTATTGCCTCTGTGAGTGCGCATAAATTGAGGTACAAGTGCCACAGGCAAACAAACAAGTTAATGCCTAGGAAAAGGCTCAGGGAACCTGCCATAGTATGTATAAGGGGTCCCGGGAAGGTATCCGATTTATGTGTCGATAATAAAACGAAATTGGGCCTCACACAGTGAGGGAAATCGGGGAATTAATTCTTAAATGTTCTGCTAAAAGTGAAGCAAACTTGAGCTAATAATAAGCAAATATGTATAGTCTTTATTATAAATTATATCATATTAAAGTTAAGCAAATCTGAGCTAGTATTAAGCATATATATTATTTATTATACATTTTTAACATATATTTTCCACATACATTTTCTTTCAATAAACTCTCGTTGTACGTTAAATATTTTCGTCTACATTTGCTATACATTTCCTGCAAGTTTTAGACTTTGTTTCTGAATGTTTTCAAGTCCCAGGAGGCCGTCTGTGACTCGTCAGGCAGATCGACTGAGCCTTTGAAATTGGAAGCCATTGGAGCCGAGCTACCCCATCCCCACTCCACTTGGATTTACTCGCTAAGCGGACAAAATTACTAGAATTTAAAATTCCCAGTGGCCGCCGCCGCCATGAGCGATCATCGTGTGCTCTGCGAGAAGGGCCAGACGGAGTCCTTCCAGGACCACCGCACTCTGGATGGCTCCTTCTTCGACGGCCTGTGGCCGCTGATCCTGGACAATAACCGCTGCCGCATTATCAGCAGCAAGCCGGAGGAGCATTTCGTACCACAGGAGCCCTTTCCCAGCCTCAAGTGGCATACCTATCTGGCCCAGGTGGGCTATCCTGGCTACGATCCGCCGCACGAGGTGCGCTGCTGCGCGAAGGAAGAGGAGGACGAGTGCCCGGCTGCCCAGGAGGCGGAGGATCAGAGTGACTACCAACTGTGCCATGGCTCCCAGGCCATGCTGCCCATTGACCGGCAGGTGGATCAATTGCGGATGCAGCAGGAGCGCCGCCAGAGATTGGCTTACCAGTTCGCCAACCGGCGATTCCCGTGGACCATGCAGACGCCCAGCCACGAGCTGGGCTTCACCATAAGCCCGGAGCTGAGGGAGAAATTCCAGGAGAACGCCATGGAGCTGCAGCTGCTGCAGGCCATTCACGACCACGACTGCCACCTGATGATAATCGACCTGGGCACCGAGGTGGGGATCCAGGACTGCCGGCGCTGGCTCAAGTTCCGGCCCTACGTCCAGCTGCTGGGCCTGTGCCACAAGCCGCGCATGGAGCGCTCCCTGCAGCTGCTCGGCGTCTTCCACACGCTCTGCGTGGAGGAGTCGCTGGAGAACTCCTGGCACGACGAGCTGCAGAGTTCCCTGCGCGCCGGCTACACCCACGCCCTCAAGGTCAGCCTGCTGAAGGCGTGCGGCGAGTCGCTGGTCTTTGTCTTCTCCCGCTTCCGCGGCGTCTGCAGCTGCGACAGCTTCCGGGTGGTCCGGCGCAGCTAGCGCTGTCTCCACATCCATATTTCAAGTGTCACATTCAAGTCGAAGGCGAATCTGATTGGTTTGTGTTTCGAGCAATGGTTTTATTTAAATTGAAACGTGAAAAAACACATAAATTCATTCTGTAAATCAATTTTAAAATCTCTTTTGTATTTTATTATTATTATATTCTAGTGTCCGTTGGTTGAACAGGGTGAACTTTGATGTATTCAATTAAATTTAGAGTTTCGAAATATATGGAACTTGTAGTTCATTTATCTATTTTATACAACAAAATATTTGAATAATTTTAACGTATTTAAGGGGCTTTTAAAACCAATTTTTTGTTAATAGCTGATTAATATTTGTTTTCAACAATTATAGCATAAACTAAGTTTAGGAAGTTTCCACAATAAGAGTAGAGCAACTTCAGTTTATATTGATAATACAGCTACTACGACATTATCTGATATCCCCAAAGTGCATTTAAATTTCTAAATAATGAAAATACCATTTTTTTTGGGTATTCCCTATGAAACAAAACTTTGGAAGTGTCAAAAACTTGAATTTACAAGTCAATACAAATTTTTCCCCAACACTCTGGGCCAACAATATTAGCCTAGATCCGCTGCTCTTGCCCCATTCACTCCGCCTAATTTAACTCGATTCGATTTGCTGCACGTTGAAGTGGCGCTCCAATTAGGCCCGAGACGCACGGCCTCCTGCCACTCACCACCACTTGGCCTCCGATTGTTGACGCCACCGGCTTCCGACGTGGCGTCAAGGTGCCTCCTGCCGGGCCAAGCCTGCCAAAAACTTGAGCCTACTCGCAAACAACAATTTGCTGGCAAAAATATATATGAACGTGCATCAGGAAAAACGAAGCGAAAATTTCGCGCCAAATCTCAAGAAATTATTACAAAGCTTTACAAACTTGGAACTGATTATAAAAGTTGAAGAAGGCAGGCGGCAGGGAAATGGGAAATGGGAAATGGGAAACAGGCAGCCACAATGCAGAGAAAATTGAGTTGCGGGTGTCACCAAGTTAGGGGCATTTGGCTTCTTATTTACTTTATTTTCCTTCTGGTTTTTAAGCGGGGGAAACAAAAAGTTTGCGAAGATGCCTCAGTTTCCATACCGGCACATTCGCATAAAGCATTACCTTGCATTATATTATAAAAAGTTGCGCCTATTAAGTATTATCCCTAACTAAAATCTAACTGAAACAAGAAAAAAAGAGAAAAAACTTTGGTAAGTCAAAGTTTATGTACACCTTGCACTAATCAAGGCATCATTTCCCAACGTCAGAATACTATAATGCCCTGCAAGGGTATTTATTTAAGCCAAAGATCACCAAGACTCGAACCATAATCATGATGTTTATTTCGGTTATTCTTAAAGCAATTTCCAATGTTTAATTCCATTGACTTAACGCTCAAATATGGGTTATTTATTACAAAATGTACCGAAGGATCCTTTGGAATCAGTTATATTTCTTGGTTTATAAATAAGAGAACATAGAATGAGCTTTATTTCCTACTCTCCCGGAACCGAGTTCGTAATCAGAAATGGATGATCGCTAATGATGGAATCATATTTAGTTGATGTAAGCCATAGGTAAGAAATTACTATTATTTACTGTGTGGAAATTGAGAGGCTTTACATTTCGAATAGTTGAGGCAAACCTGTATTTACCATCTTCCTAGGTTAAGACCGTGGCTCAGAACATTCGCTTGCCTGGGGACTTGGCCTTTACATATGCGATCCGCCTGCAGTTCCAGCGTAATGGAAATTGGGATTTTTGTGTATGATAATGAAGATATGCTCGTGTTCAGAAGAGCGATGTCCGATGAGAAGAGAATTTGCTATCTCTATAAACCAGATTCTGGCCTGGCTGGGTATGCCAATCGATTCTGGTGCCCCCTGATAAGCCAAGCGCTTTCTCTCGCGAGCGGCAGCCTCTCCACCTCTCACCTGGAACGGCGCGCGGGCAAAGCCCGGAATCTATCAATGGGACTGTTCCGCAACCCGGCCGATCGGCTCGTCTGATCACGAGCGTCGAGCGGACTGCATTCCGGCCTCAGTTCTCGTTCGGCCGCCATCAGCATCGGTGCTAGACCGCGCAATGGCATTCCGCTCCCTGACCTTGCTCCTCGGCCTTTGTCTTCTCAGTGTGCTGTCGACACTGTCGACACTGGGGGCTGAGGCGCTGACGGTGCCTTCGCACGACTGCGACAGCTACTTCTCCTACTACCGACGCGGCAACGGGGAGTATTACGGACTCTTCACGGCCCCGCGACCCGGAATCAACAGCATTTATTGGGAGGTCGTGTTCACTGCCCACGGAACGGATCAGGCAAGCGAAGCCGGCGGGTGTTGGGGAGCCAGTTGCAAGTCTTACTCCCACTAAATGCTTTCCAGGCACACACTGTCAGCACCCTGCAGCCGTATCCCACCAAGGATGAGGCCTTTCGGAACATACACAACGGGGAACGGGCCCAGGTGTTCGTGGACTTCCAGAACTTTGGCAACGAGCTGCCCAAGCTAATCCGACTGGAGTTCAACGAGGAGTTGCTTTGCTCCAACTCAGGGTGTGGGTAATCGTAAATTGTTGTGCTAATCATCCGATCAAACGAGTCCCCTTTCTCCTCGCACAGATGGCGCCCCCTCGAGTACGATGACCCGACGCCAGAATATGTCCACCGACGGTCCCATACGCCAAAATTCGGTGCCGAGGACAACGCCAAGCCCGAGGACAACGCCTAGCCCCACCACCGAGGTGCCGTACAGAAGGTCATGGATCCAGTCAAACCCCTTTCTGCCCCAGCCCGAAATTAAGCCCCACATCCAGTCCGACTACGACGAGTGCGGCATGGAGGGCTTTGCGGCGCAGCAGATCGGAGGCCACCTTGTCACCCGAGGCCAATATCCCTGGATGGCAGCCCTCTACGAGGGCAGCGCCTCGGCCGACTATAAGTGTGGTGCCTCTGTCATCTCCAAGCGAACGGTGATCACGGCGGCCCACTGCGTCTGGGGCACGTCCGCCAGCCGGCTGTGGGTGTACTTGGGGCGGCACGATCGCAACCAGAACCCGGAGAAAGACGCCGACTTGGCGGGTGTGTCCAGTGTGCTCACTCCGCCGGAGTACGACGGCAATCCCGTCCCAGATGCGGACGTGGGTCTGCTGGTGCTGAGGCAGACGATAGAGTACACCAGGTACATTCAACCTATCTGCATGTGGGGCTCCGGGATGAGAGTGCCGACGAACGAGGGTGACACCGGAAGGGTGGCCGGATGGGGATACGATGAGACCGGCGTGAAGACACGCTACCCGAAGGCGGTAAGTGTGGAGCTGGTGCCGAGGGACCAATGCCTTAGGAGGATGAAGAACGCCCAGGACTTTATCACTCGAAGGACGGTCTGTGCTGGGAACACGCAGGGGCACGGTCCCTGCTCCGGCGATTCTGGATCAGGGCTTATCGTCCTGCGAAATAACCGCTGGGTCATCCGGGGGATCGTATCCATATCGCCGAGTAAGGGAGGAAAATGCGACCTAAGCACTTATGTCATCTACTGCGACGTTTCCCAGCATCTCGACTGGATACAGGAGAACATGGTATCCTAGGATCTTTTCCTGTAGGAAGCAAGGAACCGAGGAGTTGTGATTACTGACGAGGGCGGAAAGACGAATTTATATTGATATATCGGTTACTCAGACCCGGGGAATCGCTTGCTTCTCAAGTCGAACGAACCGGTTGAAGGTGCCCGGAGAATTTTCCCAATAAACACGACTAGTTTTCATTACCGGCTTTCTGCATAATTACTATGGTGTTTAATGGACATGTTTACACACACTTTAATTGCAATAATTTCGTATTAAAATATTTTATGTGGGAATGAATACATTTTGGGTTATCGGAGCTTATGTTATGTTTATGTTTGCCTTAGTTTGCTTGGGTTTTTCACACACTAAAATTAGTCGTCTCAGGCTGCTCTTTAGTTTAGGAAGCCCGGGGAGCATTCATCGTGTACTTAACTAGCAGCAGATACGTTAACATATTATTCTTTTTTATTCACTCAAGAGCGATCTGGCTTATCAGTTGTTGAGTGATTTTGAGTGAGCTCTGTTGTGTTTTAGAATTTCCAAGATCGTGAACCAGTCTGGGAATTTGAAATCACATCAATCCATAGCAGTGAGAGAGTATCAAGATGAGAGCAATAGGAGAGATGTGTTTTGTTTATACAGAGATTCCCACGCTAAACATCTGAGGGGGATTTTTATTTTCCACTCAAAAAGCAGCTGAGCGGGATTAGTTCCATTAAATAAGTTATGACAAGTCTTAATGTTGAAAATATTAAAGTTAACCATAATTATAGACTGATGTTACCTTTTCTAATCTATTTTTCTATGATCAAAAAGTTAAACTGAATAGGTGCTTGGATTTTAAGATGCATTAATTAATAAATTAAGCCTGGAAACATTTTGAAGCAGAATCTTATTCTTATTATTCGGATCTTCTATTTGTTTTGCTGGAAGCCGTGTCTCATTGCCTTTTGCACGATGCGGAATTTCCAGTTTGCTCGCTCAGTGAGTCAGCCCCCGCCGCCCATTGAGAGTCTCTCTCAGAGATTCTCGAGCGGATCCCCCCAGTGGTGGTGGCTTCATTTTACCTCCGTCGCTTGTCGCGTGCAGACCCAAGATCCCGGAATGGAAGGCATGTCGGCTCCGGCGTTGACACTACTCCTTGCCTCGCTGATCGCCGTGGCCAGTGGCCAGCTGCTGCCGGAGAACGCCTGCCCAGAGTACTTCCAGTATGTGAACGATGCCTTCAGTGGCCTCCAGGGAGAGGTGACGCTGCCGGGCTTGACGCGGGGTCGCAACCGCATCGATCTGCGCCTCACGCAGCGGGGTGATCATGATGTACGACCTGGCCGCCGAACCATCCAACTGCCGCCTGGCCAACCGACCACTCATCCAACCACCCTGCCTTCCCGCTTCTCTGCATTCCACAGGCCTCCGCCGTGGGCGGCCTAAGCCCCTATCCGGATGAGAGCACGGCTCGGTCCGGCAACGGACCCTCGCGATTCCGGCTCTATCTGAGGCCGGACCCGACCACTGGCCTGCTGCCCAAGCTGTCGCGTCTCTCCTACAACGACCAGCTGCTCTGTTCGGCCAGCGAATGTGAGTAAAGAGCCCGAAGAAACAACTTTGAGTGGCTTAGACCTCATGTATAGCGAGGTGTATGCATAAATATAAGAAATGGAGAGTGGAGAGTGGAGAGATAAATGTAAACAACAATTGACTTGAATTTCGTATTTGAATAGAACTTGAAATCTATTTTAGCTTGTTTTTTAGGCTGTTTATTTGTTTTTTTTTAGTCAAAGCTTTAACTCTCAATGGCACTGCTCT
>JAEIIM010002745.1:0-11260 GCA_018874515.1 Drosophila greeni | reverse complement strand
ACAAAACATAGTATCGATAGTACTATCAATAGTATCGATTGTGGCTGTGCTGCGTGATACACCGATTGTTTTTTATCGATATATCGCGATGTGAGATATTTGAAATACATGCCAGAGTTCTGGAAATTCACCTCCTGCTGCCTTCTGGGCGCCTGGTACTTGGAGTCGAGAAGTATATGAATTTATACTGAAAATGTCACGATCGAATCGAAATCATATGTATTCTTGATAATGATATTTAATATAAAATAAAGCATAAGGAATCCATTCCCCTCAACAGTTTTCATTTGTAACCCCAAAATAGGCTCTAGTTAATTTACATTTACTCGTTTTACTTTATTATTTTAACACCTAATTAAAAAAAATAAACAATTTGCAATTGTTAATATAATTTTACATTAATAATAGTAACAAGTGCTAGCACCCTTTCGGTCCCCTCATGCGCTCGGCGTGAGATTTAATAAACTGCAAATGGTCTGCTCTATGGGCGGCACCTGCTTGTCCTCGTGGTGTTGCAGCAGCTTGAAGATGCCGGTGCCTATGCCCGCCGGCATGCCCAGGATAATGCGCTCCGACACCCCGTTGATGGCGTCCGTCTGGCCGTAGTACGCAGCATCGAACAGGTGGTCTGCCGTCTTTTCAAACTGCAAGAGGAAAGGGAAGGATAACAATAAATGGAAAAGAGAGAGCAAGCTCCAAGTCTTACCGACGCCAAATTGAAGACACTCTCCCGCATCTTGGCCAGACCGTGCCGCGTGATGCCCAGCACCTCGCCGCGGGCCGTCATCTGGCTGGCCAGCAGCATGATGTGCCGCCAGTCGACGCTCATGCCGTGTCCCTCCATCACCTCGGTGATCTCGCTCATGATGATGGTGCGCGCCGCTTCGATGCCCAGCGTCTGGTATATTTCGCAGATATTGTTGCTGCGTGTCTTCTCCCCGATCACGCCATACGTGGCGATGACTTCCCGCAGTCCATAGCCCTCGATGCACAGCTTGTAGGTGGGCGGCTGTCGGGCATCGTCCACGGCTATGACGGCACGCGCTATATTCGGCAGACCGGACACCACCACGTTCTGCAGGCTCAGCGCCAGACGTGCCAGCTCCGCGTTTATGGTGGCTGTCCGCGTGGCCTCGACGCGCACCACGATGCCGGAGATCTTCACCGCCACCTCCACCTGGGAGGGCTTGACGCGCATGCGAGACCGCAGAATGCTGGCCATGATCGAGTCCAGGCTTATGTTCAGGCCCAGCAGCTTGATGCGCGCCATATCGACACCGATGGCTATGTAGCAGCTGTGCGGCCGGCACACGATCTCCACGTGGGACGACAGCTCGCCCAGCGTTGTCTTCTCGATGCGCGCCTTCACCTGCCGGGCGTACTCCATGCTGTAGCTATTCGTCAGCTCGGCCGTTATGATGGGCGTCGATATGGTTTTCGTGGCATTAATAATCTCCACGATGCGCGGCACACCCTGGGTAATGTTCATCGAGGCAACGCCGGCGAAATGGAACGTCTTGAGGGTCATCTGGGTGCCGGGCTCGCCAATACTCTGCGCAGCTATGGCACCCACAGCCGTGCCGGGCTCGGTAACAGCGCGGTTATAGCGATCGTTGATGCGTCGCAGGAACTCGTGTATTTGTTCCGTCGTGATGGACTCGATCTGGTGGCACAGGTCCTGGTGTCCTTCAAAACGCTTGTGCAACAGTTCAATGCGCTTGGACACAGTGGCAAGGTGCTTCCTGGAAATAAAATAAGCAATAGAAAGCTTGCTTTTAGCTCTTGTTTCCCCTGAACTCACCTAACATCCTCCTTGAAGTCCTCGCGGGCCTCGGCAAACTCTTCCGTCTTGAGAAGCTGCTCCAAAACATCAGGAATTTCGGCACCTATGAGCGGCCGTTGTTGGCCACGTGGTATTTGGGCCCGCAGATTGTCGTACTGATGGACCAGATCGACGGGCTTGTTGCGCGTCTCCATGGAAACGGGATCGAGGCCATCGCCGCCATAAATGGTGTCCACCATTTCGTTGACGGCATTCCTAACAGTGCCATCGTAATGCACCACCAGATCCTCCAGGCACTTGACCAGCCGCCGCTGCAGGTAGCCCGTCTCCGCAGTTTTCACAGCTGTGTCCACCAAGCCCTCGCGACCGGCCATGGTGTGGAAAAAGAACTCCGTAGGCGTCAGGCCCGAGTAGAAGCTGTTCTGTACAAAGCCTCGGGCAGCGGGAATGGCAGCTAAGGGGGGAGAACATATAAGTTTTGCAGGAATTGTGAACTTCCACCTACTTACAGTGCCTTTCGAAGTGGGGCAAAGCACGATCCTCGAACCCATTGGGCACTCGCTTGCCACTGATGGCCTGCTGGCCCACGCAGGCAATCATCTGGGATATATTGATGTTCGAACCCTTGGAGCCGCTGAGCGCCATTATCAAAGCGCTATTCGTGGGATGCAGTTCGGCGAAGCAGGTCTTGGCCGCCTGCTCGCGAATGCCCGAGAGTTCGCGCAGCATCACCGACTCCAAAGTCTCGGCCGGCGTGCAACCAGGCTGGCTCTGCAGGGTGCCGTTCTTGAGCCTTTCGATATACTCATTGCACTTGGCATAGCCGCGCTCCAGCAGGAGTTCCTTGTGCTGCAGCAGCTTCTTGCTGGGGGTGACATCGCTGATGCCAAAGGAGAAGCCGCGGTTTTGCAGGAAGTACGAGGCAATCTGGGGGGGAAGAGAGGAATAAATTTAAGTTAATTATTAATGAACTAAGGAGAAGGCTTTTGCTAAATTTATGGCTACAACTTGGTAAACATTTCGGACCTCACAAGGCACCTATCTATAGGGATGTATAGATATGCCTGAACAGTGTGTGCTAGAGAGATAAAGGTAAACACACGCTAGTGGGCATGATTAATTAACAGAAATGTGTGCTATATGGTGTTACTTCAATCAAGTTATCTTTGAAAGGAAAGGAAGTTATGAGGCAGATGTGAGGATCAGCCAAAAGTTAAGTAATAAAGGAAACATTTCTCTTTAGAAGAGGTAAACCTTTACCCAAATCTCCCACTTATATCTCAGATTAATTAATTTAAACCTTCCTGAACCTATTTAGCTGACTTTTACTGTGTTCTGTGTGATAGCCTCCTTCTTCCGCACTCTCTCTGATCGAACGGCCGTCACCACTTTACAGGCTACAGGCTAAAATACGACCCTAGGATACCCTGTTCTCCAATCACCTGCTTAAATTAGCTTAATAAAATCAACCCGAAAAGTTAATCCCCCTCACAAATAGAGCTTGCTTCACCCCAAATTCTAAATAAAGCCAAGACCCTGCCCTGACACACTCCACTCAAGGCTTATGATCACCTTCTAAGAAGCAATTAATCGCCATAAACAAGGTATTAACCATATAAACTATACCCCAGACAGTCTCGAGCGTAGCAAACCAACGTAATTTTAGCAGTAAGTAGTTAATCTTATCACGAAATTCAGTCCAACTCACATTCTTTAAACAATTTGTGCGAAATACAGACAGGAGGAGGAGATAACATATGAAAGGTGACAAATATAAATTAAAACAATTGTCTGGCTACCCGACAGAGCCCACAGAGACAGAGCCATGAATGTCAAGGAGGGAGCTGTTAATTACAAAGGGTCCTCATGCCTGCTGCTGCTGCTATTGGCAGTGGGTCTGGGACTGCAGTCCGCAGCTGTGGAAGCAGCGCCAGCAGAGGGTATCGTGAGTAGAAGCTCATCGTCAGCAGGTTTATGAACACATTTCAAAACCTTATGATTTACACAGCAAGGCCGCATCATATCGGGGTCCCAGGCAGTGGCTGGTCAGTTCCCCTGGCAGGTGATCCTCAAGCGAGACGAATGGGACGACCTGCTGTGCGGCGGTTCGGTGATCTCCGCCAAATGGGTGCTGACGGCGGCCCACTGCGCCTACGGCCATACCTCGCTCTTCCTCATCTTCGGCACCATCGAGCTGAACGACGACCAGGCCCAGAATATGACCTCCACCACGTTCTTCGTGCATCCCAACTACAACGACAAGATGAACAACGATGTGGCTTTAATTCAGCTGCCCCAGGCCTTGGTCTTCTCCAGCAGCATTCAACCCATCGGCCTGGTGACACAGTCCCAGAAATCCAACAGCTTCGTGGGCACTTCGGCCGTCGTGGCGGGCTACGGGCTGATGGATGACGAGTACCTCGACTATTCGCAGACACTGATGTACGCCCACGTGACGGTCATCAATAACGGCGAGTGTCTGCCCATCTTTGGGGCCTCCGTCGTCTTGGACTCTACGATGTGCGCCGAGGGCTCGGAGGGCAGCAACATGTCCATTTGCAGCGGCGACTCTGGCGGTCCCTTGATCATGTACAACTCCAGCACCGGGCAGTGGCAGCAGATCGGAATCAACTCCTTTGTGGCCGAAGATCAATGCACCGCCGGCTATCCGTCGGGTTATGTTCGTTTGACCTCGTTCCTGGACTTCATTAGCGAGACCACGGACCTCACGTTCGACAATTGAATGGATATTGTAATGTAGTTAATAAAATACACAAAGGCTTATTCGGAAAACCCCAAAGATAATGCGTTTTGATAACAATTGGGAAAGATAAAGAGGGAGAATGGCTTCTAAATCGGTTTGTTTCGCGGAAATATATACAAACACCTTTTAAAGCAAGCGGGATATATCGAAAATATAATGCTTATCGATAAATAACGATATCTTGGCATTGAGTGCGATATTTTACGATATTTAAAATGATGAAATTTCAAACTTATCGCTGATATTTTTGATATATCCTACTCTTTCTCTCGTTATACTTGTTTATGTCTTAAATTAGCTTATATTTCCTAAAGATCTTGTTATATACTTACCCTTGCCAGTCTCCACATAGCCTTGGTGGCGTACGCCTCACCAAAATCCCTGAGCAGCAAATAGAAAATGCATTGCTTTGTGCCTGAGCCCATGGTGGCCTTGTCCATGACACCGCACATCAGCTCCGAGTTGCGTATGTGAATCCCTGCAGCAAGAAGATACCAAATTATATTACTTTCCCTTTCTCTATCAAATATCAAATCACTTACATGAGTCGTTGCTGCACAGATCCATGTTGCCCGTGTAGTTGCGCCCCTTGTTCACCATATTCAAACGGACATGCGAGGCGCTGTTCGGTCGCATCAGCAGGCTGAACAGCTGCTTGCCTGTCCACAGGCGGCGCGGCTTGAGCAGAGCCGGTGGCGGCAGATCAATGGACATGGTGGAGTCCTCGCCGGCGATGAAGCAGGCGGCCAGCTGCATGGCCTCCTCCTTGGTCAGGAAGACCTCCTTCTGGGTGAGCAAGTAGCCGCCGGTGATAAAGTCCTGGGTGGCAGCAATCAAGATCTCACCGTTCTTCGGGGTCACCAGATTCGACTGGTTGCCCATGAGTATCAGGGCTTCGGCGCGAGCCTCCTCCGTCTGGGGCAAGTGGAGGTTCATCTCGTCGCCATCGAAATCGGCATTGTAGGGCGTGCAGGCGCATTCGTTGAACCGGAACGTTCGCTGGGGCTGCACCTTGGCGCGGTGGCACATGATGGACATCTTGTGGAGCGACGGCTGGCGATTGAACAGCACAATGTCCTCGTCGCGCAGATGCCGCTCAACGATGTCGCCGCACTTGAGCTCCTGGGCCACCTTCTCCCGGTTGCCGTAAGCGAGATACTTCTTAAAGCTGGAGCCACGCTGCTGTACGTAGTTGGCCCCGGGATGCATGCTCGGCCCGTTCCGCACGAGCTGGCGCATGTGACGCATATTCGCCGGATTCACGCGCTCCGGATAGGTGAGGATCTTGGCCACGCGCACCGGGACGCCCACCTGATTGATCATGAGATTGGGATCCGGTGAGATGACGGTACGTCCGCTGAAATCCACGCGCTTGCCGGACAGATTGCAGCGAAAGCGTCCCTGCTTGCCCTTCAGGCGCTGCACTATGCCGCGCGTCGTCTTCTTGGGGGCCATGTTGATGGGTATGCCGCTGATCTCGCTGTGGAAATACAGGGCGACGTGCAGCTGCAGAAAGTCCCAGTCCTCGTGTATCAGCTCGATCTTGCCGCCGGTGGCCATGTGCCGCTGGATTACATCATTGATGAGCAGGATTTCACTCTGCTTCATTGTCAGGTCGTCCTCCGTGGTGCCGGCCTTCACTTCGGACAGCACGGACGGCCGGATGCAGGCGGGCGGCACAAACACTCGCGTCACAATCAAGTGCCTGGGATGGGCGTCGCGGGAACACATGCCCAGCAGTGCCACATCGCTCTGGGGAATCTGCTCGAAGAGGTCCAGTACGTTGAGCGGCGTTAGCTCTTCGGCTGTGCTGTGATTGCCCAGCGTGAGATTGAGGTCGCGATTCGCCTCCGTGGAACGCAGCATTTCGTTCATGTTGCTCGTGAACAGGGAGTCCACCTTGCGTCCCTTGTACGGATCGTGCAGGATCTTGAGCAGGCCGGGTCCCTTCTTCACGCCCCCGTTGGGGGATCCGCAGTGCGGGCACTTGGTCACCTTCTTGGCCTTGGCCAGCATCTGGACATGCAGGGCCTTCTTGCCCAAATACGAGAAGTTCGGGTTGTGCAGCTTCTTCTCATAGATGGCCCGGTCCTCGGGCTTGAGCATCACGCGGGCACAGGCCTTGCAGATCATCTGCAGTATGCTGATGGTGGACCGAAAGTGGCCTATGTGGAAGACGGGCAGCGCCAGGTCCAAGTAACCAAAGTGGCCAATGCACTCGTTCAGTCCCTGGCCGCAGGTCTCGCACAGGGCGTCCTTGGTGCTAATGCCCATGCGACGGTCCAGGACGCCATAGGGCACTGGCTGTCGCTGGGCCTGGTACAAGTTCTTCGAGATGATCCGGACCAGCGATTCCTGTTGTATCTCGGCCGCACCACTAATTCCAAACTGGACATGTGAGCTGCAATGCGGATAAATTATCATATTTGGCATGGGAACAACTGTATGCTAGGCAGGAGCAACTACACTTACATCTTCTTATTCAGTGCCGAAGCACGGAACTGCTCCTTGGGCATGGTAATAATCACAAATCTCCTTTTTTTAATTAAAAATATTGCCGGCTCAAGTCTTAAACATGCTGCCTGGTTAGTGTGACCGCGTCTGGGCAGGTGTAATATACCAAATATAAATAGCTATGAACCTAGCTAGCCGCTAGTGCTTTTGAAGACCGCAAATCTAGCTGGTAAATAGCTAAATTACCAAAGCTGCTGGAAAGTTGATTTACGAAATTTCTTTATGGACAAATATTCCAGGGGATTTCCCTGTTGGACACCATTTTCCACCTCACTTAGATACAAAAATGAAAGAGATTTTCTTGTAAAAAATCTGTAATACTTTTTGTACTTAAATCTTCTTCCTGATATTCGTATCAACATTTCTTCAAACCCTTTTTATTTGAAATTACTTTGCCATCAGCTTTTCGAGTCTCTTGAAACTGTCCCAAGTCAGCACAGAAAATGATCTACAAAATAAATGCATAAAACATATAGAAAAACATAGATTTTGAAACATTTATAAACTCACCGCTTGAGCCCAACCCGCATATTTTCCGTGTAGCTTTTGAAAGAAATTCGAAACCTCTTCGTAAACCTTCTTCGTTACGTTCTTCTGACTGCTTAGGTGGGGCAAATAGTACTTTTGGGCTATCCTATATATGTGCACGTCCACGGGCACGGCCTCTAAATGGCCCATGGACATGAGGCATATGCA
Organism: Drosophila greeni; assembly: GCA_018874515.1. Lineage (NCBI taxonomy): Eukaryota > Metazoa > Arthropoda > Insecta > Diptera > Drosophilidae > Drosophila > Drosophila greeni. The sequence goes on along the minus strand of JAEIIM010002745.1, from coordinate 3,503 downwards.
GTCGGCCACTTTGAATCCAATGCCCGGAAGCTGTGCCAGTTCCTGACGCGCCTCGTGGTAGGGCAGGCTTTGGAGCTCGATAAACCAGTTCTGGCCACCTCGTTTTTGTATCGCCTGCAGGGTCTGGGCTATAAACTTGGCCCGATAACCGAATTTAGCGGCGCGCAGTTGTGCATTCAATTTGTCGCAGTCGATGTCTTCGAAGCTCTTTAATGCAGGAAATGTATACTCGTCGCAGTCATTGAAATGCCCCAGTTTGGTGCCAAAGGTGGCACAAAACCATTGGATCATTGTTGATATTCTAAAAGAAACGGGATTATTGCGAATATTTTCACTTGCAATTGCGATATGTATTCCTTACCGCTTAATGTTGTTGTTTTGGCTGCAAATGAAGCTTATTATGTTCTCCAATGGGTCCTGTGAAAGAACGCGCACCGGCTTGCCCACAAATTTGGCAAAATTCTCATCCTTGCTTGTCCATTCGGCTTGGTGCTGTTTTAACTTGAAGTCGGCACGCAGGTACTTGGCTATCACTGTTTTGTAGTCCACTGCAATCATGGACTTGGCCTCCGCGAATGCCTGGTAAGTTATGTGGGAAATTTCCTGCTCAAGGACCCAATATATGTTGGAAACTACTCCACAAAATTTTGTCTTGCCGTCGCCAGCCTTTATCGAGCGCCACCTAAGAAAAATAGATTATTTCCATGCTTCTGTGTCCTTTAGCTTTATCTACTCACCGAAAACTCTGTCCTCCTAGCAAAGTGCGCTCCAAATCACATGCTTCCGCTGGCAACTCAATGGTTCCGCTTTGCTGAAGCGTTGCTGTCATCTTGAGCTGGTTCTAGGACATCTAATTGGAATCTCTGATACAAAATACCCTCTCGAAAGGGTAAAACTAGGAAGCGAAATCCATAATTCAAGTAATTTGTTGCCGCGGTGCTGATTTGTTTATAATTCAAGCCAAGTATGACCAGAGCTGGTCCTTTGTAATATACCAAGAAAACCGCTACAAGGAGATGAAAAGATACCACCTTATATGCTTGCACCATGCTGGGCTTGAAAGTCCGCTCCCGTGGTATTTTTGAGCGGCAGAGATGCGGTCGCACTGGTTACGGCACACATTTCGCATATCAAAACTAGCAAAAAACTTAAAAACAACTGAATATGCCTTAAAAATTACGCTGGCGAACTGAAAGGAGCAGCAGGAATATTTACTCCACATCATAACAACCAGGAGAACACGTGTCCCGAAACATGGCAGGCCTTAACAACTACTCCAGTCTAAAGTACGTACAAAACAAATCACTGCTTTTGCTGACACATTACTAATAGAAACTCCGATTCCCTTCCGGTGCACAGATTCGAGGCAAAGCACGGCCAAGGTGATGAACAAATCGAAAGGGAAAAGCCAGGAGCAGGAGCTGCCGACCTGCGCCCAGCCTTCAGCCCCAAAAAGCAGCCGGGGAGCAGGTACGCCACAGCCCCCCTTTATCTTTGCATCCATTACCCGAATTATATAAATTCGCATGTCTCCTCCATTGATCCAGCGAGAAGGCAATTGTGGACAATATAAATGCCGACCAGGATGCCGTTCATAAGCTGCAATATCTGAATTTGGACGATCCGCTATCGCTGCCGCTGGAAAAGCATAAGTATATAGATAATCAGGAGGATGGTTAGTAACCGGACCAGGCATACATGGTGGCTATTCATATCTAATAATTCATCCTATTTTCAGACACATCGATCCGCAAGTACCTGGTCGTGGGCGTTCAGTGGGTCTCCCTGGTCACCGAGAACCTATTGAGCCATCCGTTCATCGTGCTGCGTCGACAGTGCCAGGTATTTAATGCCTCCAAGCGCTACCACTTGCATCCGTTCAGCCTTCTGCCCAGCATCGTGCACCTGCACCGGCGCCAGGGCGTGACCACGCTGTGGAAGGGTGTCGGCAGCTGCCTGCTGGTGCGCGGCATGACCTTGGCCATCGACGATGTCATCTCGAAGTTCACCAGCTGGCCCAAGGACGTGGATAGTCGCACCACACTGAAGCGATTCGGACAGCACATTATCTTGAAGTGGTGCGTAAGCTTCTCTCTTTTTTTATCCTCTTTACAAATGTATTAACTATTCCCCTTGCAGCATAAGCATTGGCCTGGTTGTGCCCTTCCATGCCGCCTCCTTGGTGGAAACGGTTCAGAGCGACATAGCCAGCGAAAAGCCCGGACTGTTCGATGTGTTCCGCGAGGGAAGCCTCCGCCTGTTCTACTGGAGTTCCCCGCAAAAGGGTCGCATGCTGCCCGCCTGGGCGCTGATCGGGCCCAGTGTTTCGTTCGGCATCACCAAGTATCTGTTTAACCTGGTCATACGCGGCATCTCCTCGCGGATTATGCGGCGTCGCATAACGCTCTCCCCGGAGAAGTCCGGCGGCAAGCTGGTCGACAGCTCGCTGGAGCATCAGAACGCTGAGATCTATGCCAGTCTGATTGCCATGCTGACCACTGAGGTGATATTCTTCCCCCTTGAGACTATTTTGCATCGCCTGCAGCTGCAGGGCACCCGAACGATCATCGACAACCTGGACAATGGCTATGCCGTCGTGCCGATCCTGACCAACTATCAGGGCGTCGTTGACTGCTATCAAACGACGATGGTCACGGAGGGCGTGGGCGGACTCTACAAGGGCTTCGGCGCCATGATCCTGCAGTTCGTGGCCCATGTGGCGGTCATAAAGCTGGCCAAATGGATTGTCAACCAGATAACAGAGGTCATATCCAACCGACCGCCGCCACGGATAGTCCAGTACTACAATCTGGACGGGATTGCTGGCAACTCGGGCTCCACCACCATATCGCCGAGTGTCTCCAGCACCGAACTGGAGGTCAACAGTCTGGGACAGAGCTCACTCGACTAGCCGCCGGTAGTGTCCAATTATTTATGAATACGATGTACATTATATGTTATAATTTAAATCTCGAAATGGTCAAGTTTATTTCTGTAATGAGTGGGGAAAAACAATTCTTTTAAAATGCGCGACAAAGGAGTTGAGAAGACCCAACTTCAAGTTTAGGCTTTGCTAATTGGAGTCTCAGGGTTCGGATTTAAATTAATCTTCACTAAAATATAAGCATTGTTAGCCAAAAGTTGTCATGACAGATGAGAAAACAATTTGTTTAAATTCTGAGAAATGTATATAAAAAAGTAATTACATTCAGGTGTGTTTTTGTTTTGAAAGTGCTGTTTTTAGAGATTCAGGTTTTATTAATGAAAACTAAAATAGTGTAAGGGCAATGTTAGAAATTAATCGATTTTTTACATATAGTTTGGTAGCAAATTTATTAAGATAAATTTTGGTATCCAGGTAAGTTGCTCAACAATATTTAAATAATTTTCAGCAATCGTTCTCACAAAAACCTTGTTATAAAAAATTATAATTCAAAATGTTACTCAATTTATTAATTTTTTATAAATTATATAATAAAAATTTGGAACTAAAAAAATGTAAA
>JAEIIM010002642.1:0-16785 GCA_018874515.1 Drosophila greeni | reverse complement strand
AAAATATCTAAAACGGAAGAAATAAAGACTTATCCATTAACAGAACTCATTCAGGGTTCTATATCTATCACTTACACACAAACACATGTATTTGTAAAATGCCCGCTGCTGGCGTCGTTGTTTCTAATTAATTATTTTCTTTTTATTTATTTTTTAAACTTAAAAAAAAAAACAAACAAAAACAAATCTTAGCTTCATCTGGCTTATCACAAATTTACGCATTCTTCACCGGTAAATATTTCACGCTTGATAAAAGTATTTATAAAGTATTAATCAAAAAATCTAACCAAAACCGGCATAGTCTTTGCTAAAAAAAAAATAGTTCGTAGTCTCCTTGATCCTGTAGAGCTTTGTACATTATGCTATTCGTATTCCACTAAACCCACTTAACTTAACAAAATAGTTGGAAATAGTTGTTGAACATTTGTGTAATCCCATTTATATGTTACTGTTATTGTTGCTGTTAATATTAACCCCGAAAGGATCAATGAAAGGCAAAAATAAGTGCTAATCCTGCTTGACATTTCTAGGAGCTGCATCGAACCTGGTTGGCAACAGCTCTAGTTCAGATGGAAGGGCTGCCCAGCCATCCTCCGGGACGTGCGAGACCAGCCTAAGTACACAACCACAATCGGTGGCAGCTTCACGCACAGGATCCACAACGACGACGACGACTCCGTCGGCGGCTTCTGGAAGCAGTAGTAACAGCAGCATCGGTGGATCCACCCAGACTCTCTCCGCCCACTCCAACATAACGACCCATTCGTCGAGCACGTTGCACGGCATGGAAGGTGGTCCATCGACGGGCGGTGGCTTTAACTCCGAGCCAGTCTCCCTCGATTCGGTGGCCTCCATGGGTATCATTGCCAGCACGAGTGGCACAGAGCGATCGCGGGACTTGGCCCTGTGCGCTGTGCTACTGGACGAATGGCTGAAGGAACTGGCGGCCATTGCGCAAGAGCAGAGCGTTGTGCTGGTCACGGAACAGTCACTCTGACATAGCGGACGGCGGATTTTATGATCGCAAACGAGAACAGAAACGAATGCAGATGATGCTGACCTGTGTATACCTTATTTTACGGATTTGTTGGTCTATGTTTTAACCATCTTTTACTTTAACGAAATTATTTCTTCTTACCTGTTAAATTATCGATATTTATATTTTAAACATTGCCGTTTTTACCGAACAATGCCGCAGTTTTGAACAGATTTACACACATTAATGTGCACAGAAACCCCAACTCACGTGTTAACCAAACTAGAATTTAGGATTAAAGTCGTGAACGAGCTAGGACGGTGGTTTTTAAGTGTTCAGATGTAAACAATTATTCTAATTAATAGCAATATGCAAGATTTACGACCTTTATAGAGAGAATTATATATCTAACACACACACACACACATACCGAACATATACAATACATATATGTATTTTTGCAATATATATTTTATGCTTTTATGTACATATGCGAGATCAAATTACACAAGAGTTGTAAAACCGAACTTGAAAGTATTAAATTGGTCCAAGTAAATGCACAAACTGGAATTATTTATTCATTGAGGGGGGAAAATATCACTAAAATAATATTTTCGTAGGTTTTTAATTTTTGGCGATCAAAATGTTTTTACGACTTCATTTAACGGAAATGTAGGCAATCTAATGTTTAAATTTCGCGCCACTTTCCATAAAAAGTAATTGGTATAATTTTTTACTATTTTAATCCGGTCACACTGATTGCCTAAAGGTATTTTATGGAACTTTAGCCACATTGATTGTGAAATCCGACTTGATAATAACGAAAAATAAACGAATTATAGGACTCCATCATAATGCAGAAAGTGCTGGGTCGAATCCAGGCGCAAGTCCTGCGCTCCCGGGCCACCAATGCCCTGGCCACCGGGGTCAGGCATGAGGCCACCTCCGCCAAGCCGAAACCGGCGGCCACATCCAAAGGTAATCGAGAAAGTCCTGTCCCATTCGATGTGAGATAATCAAAGGTAATTTTAAATATTTGCAGAATTCCGGGAGCGGCAGGTTCGCTTCAACATTAAGAACGAACAGACACAGGGGCGCCCACTGTACCTGGATGCCCAGGCCACCACTCCAATGGATCCGCGTGTGCTGGACGCCATGCTGCCTTATCTGACCAACTACTACGGTAATCCGCACTCGCGCACCCATGCATACGGCTGGGAGACGGAGCAGGCGGTGGAGAAGGCGCGCGAGCAGGTAGCTCAGCTGATTGGAGCCGATCCCAAGGAGATCATCTTCACGTCCGGCGCCACAGAGTCCAACAACATATCCGTGAAGGGAGTGGCGCGATTCTACGGCACCAAGAAGCGGCACGTGATCACCACCCAGACAGAGCACAAGTGCGTCCTGGACTCGTGTCGTGCGCTGGAGAACGAGGGCTTCACGGTTACCTACTTGCCAGTGCTTGCCAACGGAATTATTGACCTGAAGCAGCTGGAGGAGACGATTACGCCAGAGACATCGCTGGTGTCCATCATGACGGTGAACAACGAGATTGGCGTCAAGCAGCCAATCGACGAGATCGGAAAGCTCTGCCGCTCCCGTCGAGTATTTTTCCACACGGACGCCGCCCAGGCGGTGGGCAAGATCCCGCTGGACGTGAATGCCATGAACATTGACCTAATGTCGATATCGGGTCACAAGATCTATGGACCGAAGGGTGTAGGCGCCCTCTATGTGCGCCGCCGGCCTAGGGTCCGCCTGGAGCCCATTCAAAGTGGTGGCGGTCAGGAGCGTGGATTGCGAAGCGGCACCGTTCCGGCTCCCCTGGCCGTGGGACTGGGAGCAGCTGCGGAGCTGGCCCTTCAAGAGATGGACTACGACAAGAAGTGGGTAGACTTTCTATCCAATCGCCTGCTGGACAGGATTTCGAGTGCCTTGCCGCATGTGATCCGCAACGGTGATCCCGAGGCCACCTACAACGGATGCCTGAACTTGTCCTTCGCCTATGTGGAGGGCGAGTCCCTGCTAATGGCCCTAAAGGATGTGGCCCTGAGCAGCGGCTCGGCGTGCACCTCTGCCTCCCTGGAGCCCTCCTATGTGCTGCGTGCCATCGGAACGGATGAGGATCTGGCGCACAGCTCCATCAGATTCGGTATTGGACGCTTCACCACCGTCGAGGAGGTCGACTATACGGCGGACAAGTGCATCAAGCATGTGGAGAGGCTGCGCGAGATGTCGCCGCTGTGGGAGATGGTCCAGGAGGGCATCGACCTGAAGACCATCCAATGGTCGCAGCACTAATAATTGTAAACGTTAGCCAGTTAGTCAGTTACTGTTACCCCAAGACTCGGGAGATCTGAGATCGGGCCCCGAAGCAAAAATAAATTAGTTGGAAGAGTATCTAAGGTTTATATTTGTACACACAAAACCACTTATACCTAAGCTTAGTCCGAGCGAATGTGCTTGTGTAAGAGGTGAGGCAAGAGAGACCCCAATATAGCGAACGACGCTCCAAAGTGCGCGGGCCAAAGATATGCAAATGATGCAATAATTTGCATTCGTCGCTGGTCAGGGTTCAGTTGGCCTTCTTTTTGGGTGCTCCACTGGGTGCTCCCCCCAAAATCTTGCGGCGCTGGGCGAACATGTGCAGGTACAGCTGCGGGAAGATGGGGATGTAGCCCAGCATCACGATCCACAGGAATCCAAAGTACGAGAAGGTGGCGTTCCACTTGTTGGGCATCACCACGCTCCACACGCTGTTCTCGCGGGCATAGCTCTGGGCCCACCAGAAGCACAGCAGCTCACCGGTCACTCCGATGGGATACAGGACAATAAAGGTGGTGTATCGCAGGAAGACCACAAAGTGAGGCACGACCTTGACGATGTTCAGAGCATAGTATCCGTATCGGATGATCTCGGTGATGGCCCAGGCGAACAGGGCAATCGGCAGACCGGGCGACACCTTGCCCGTAGGCGTGGCCATCACCACGCCGACTACGACCATCATGCGGCTGAACACTTGGAACCCAGTGACCACTGGGTTGGACTTTACCAGGCCAAAGGACGCGTTCAGGATCTCCACGAAGGCGGCGTTTTGGAAGATGATCACGGCCAGCCGCGTGTACTCCCACAACGTCTGCTGCGCCCGGAACTCGGGCCCTTGCAGCAGATAGTAGTTGACCAGCTGCCACAGGATGTAGCTCCATCCGGCTACCTGTCCGGCGTTGTAAGCGAACAGGTAGAGCTTCGTGACCGCAGACGGCTCCTTGGAGGCGCTGGGCTTGCTTGACTTCACGGCCTTTGCTGACATGTTGGCTGCTTGAACTTTCACCTCCGCCGTCGCTGCTGGTTAACTAATCACAGTCGTAAAACTTATCGCGTCGCGCGACGATTCCGAAGTCGCTTTCACCTGATTATAATTAGTGGGACCGCAAGGCGAACTCCGAATTAATCCCGACAAACTTAATACACGTAGGAAAACCTTAAGGGTTTTGGTCACATTATGCATGAACTTCAAGTTACTGGTTTTTCCACAATGGAAAATTAGATAGTTCAGGTGTGGATTGTAGGTGGTTCCCCGGGTCATAAAGGTCTGCTCATATCTGGCTACACAAGGTTACATTTAATTCTACGTATTTGTAGGTATACTCGTGGAATACAAAGTCTGAAACACCAATATAATTTTAATACGCAGCTATTATACAAATTGGAAAACCACTTTAAACTATTTAAATTTAGTCGAAGTATTTATTTTATTAAAAAGCATTTAAAAATCACAAAATTAGTCAAAATATAGCAAATAAAAATAAACCCCGATTCCATACACATCCAACTAAAGTTCTCAATTTGTTTACATTTTCGCCTTTCGACCCCACTGTGCACTGGCGGCTGATGTTTCCCAGCCGAGCGCCGGCTGGTTTGCGCGATGAGCCAGAATGCCGGCTATGATTTCTGATCACCTGGTAGAAACCGAACCGAAAACCGAACGTGTCTGAAAAAGTCCGCCATCACCACGAGCGGTGCACGTCCCCACCTGCCAGGGCGCGTGTGTGGTGGGGCAAAAATCGTTCCCCAGCTATGGAGCGAATCCGGTATGTGGTTCGCTCAGCCTGCGATTGTCGCCGTTGTCGAATTTCATTGTAGCTTGCCGGCAGTCGTCGGAATTGGAATTGGAACTTCTGTTCCGAATCACACAGCACGTGTTCCGGACTGCCGACTCCTTACTCCCGGAGTGGCGGACCATGTGGGCGGAGGCCTGCAACCACGCCTACCGTGCGAATTAATTTGCTGCTGCCCATTTAACGCCAATTACTAACTACTCCCCTTAAAAGCCGACGGGGAGGAACGTAATCCCAGCCAGTCAAATGGAGGGCGGGGGCGGCGGCAGGGCCTTATCAGCTGCGCCCGCCTTATCAGGTATCGCTGCTCGGACTCGTCGTCGGACGGGCGGAGCGGCAAATTCAGACAGCAGCGCCCACAAAGGCCGATTGGACAAAAAATCCAAACGAGACCCCGCCAAAAGTGAATTCCCTCTTTTTCACCAGGCGAACAGAAATCGTAGCACGGCGAAACGGCAGCGAATTCGTGCGGCGTTTGTGTAGCCCGCTAGCCGCATGGGTGCGAGCGAGGCCACGATAGTGACACGATGGCAGGGGTTTTCAATGTGACTGGTCGTGCCGGTGTGCGTGTATGTGTGAGCCGGCGGCTTGCGTCTGTGTGGGCAGCAAAGAAATTCGCAAGGCTGACAAATTGCGGCAGTTTAAGGCCATAACTAGTGTGATTATTAAAAGTCTTTAAACCGAACAAACTCTGCAAACTCAGCACTTGCTCTCTCATTCACTCTGCGGGGAAAATGGGGGCAGTAGTATTGGCGGCTGTAAGGGCAAAATCGAGTCAAAGTACCTGGTTCAACGACTGGCTGACAGATGGCGCCACCTCTCTAAGTGGGGGGCAATAAAAACCTGCGGGAAAAGGCAACAAAAACCCAATGCTACACGCCCACAAATGCGAGCCCTGCTGCGCACCTTTGCCTGTCTGCTGTCTCGCTTTCTCTTTCCCACTGTGCAACACAAAGCGGAGAAAACGGAGAAAAAACAACAACATTGTTTGTTTGAACGGCAATTTCTAATGCAAACACACTACACTCGCCCCCTTTGCAATCGCTCGAACATTTTGCTCAATTTTGAGCAGTCATTTTGTTTGCTCACATCACAGGCCAACAGAAAACGGAAAATTGCCCCCAAACGCTCAACGCGACCGAGGTTCTACGACTATAACCACACAGCAGTACCAGTGCCAGTGCCATTTACCCCGTGTGATAAGATGGCGAGTGTGTGCCTCCGCCTAGAAACTAAACTGCATGGCGGCGCGACGCGGATCATGTAGAGAGAGCTCCACAGCCGTCGGCGGAAGTCGGCGGCGGCCCACTCCGGCCGGACATTTTGTTTTGTGCCCGTCATTTTGCTTATTGCACAAATTTGTGCTGGGGCAGCAGCAAACCACAGAAACATCAGCAAACAGCTAAATCTGGGCAAAACTATCGCCTAATGCCGCCGGCCGATTAACTAACGGCAAAGAAGCGAACTGAGAGCGTCCATTGTGGGCGTTCAACGTTTTCCCTCATGCATCGTAACAGGCGACCAGCGTTGGGCGGACGTGGGCTAAAAAGAGCAAACTATAGTTTCGTCTCGTGTGTGTGTATGCGTGTGTTGCCCCAAGAAAAAAGAAAGAAGAAGAAGCAGCTGGGGGAAACCTGTTTGCGTGCGTGTGTATAAGCTGGCAATGCTCCAAGTTCCGAGATTCCGTCCATGCTCATATGCTCCTTTTCACTCTGCTGGCGCGGCGATGGTCAGCGTGTGGTGGTCAGCTATTGATGTTTGCCTTGCCTTTTTTCTGCGGCGAACAACCCTACTGCTCCAAAATGGGGAGCAGCTTAACAGGCGCAAATTAACTGGTTCCAAAATGGGGATAAACGTTTTTCCCCTATGTTGAATGGGATAAATACCTTTAATTTTAGCTTCAGTTGCAATTTCAAGTTCACAATATAAATTTAATTTATTATCTTAGTAAATAATCATTTAAATATTTAGTGACAATTTAAAACTTAGTACCGGAACAACTGTCAACTACTTGACATTACATTATTTAGTCTAACTACACATTAAATTAAGTAAAGAGCATATTTGCTCAAGTTTTGCCTGAAATTTAATCGACATTCATCACCTTGAACTTCACCGCCAGCTTCATGGCTGTGAATGTGAACGAATAGCCTTGAACTGAATATGCTCCAAACAAAGGGAAAACTGGAGTGACCCTGAGGCTGGCGACGCTCTAATTTACTCCCTGCCTGGCCTTTTTGGAACAGTGCCAAGTTGAGTCGAGCTGCTCCACTGCTCGCTCCTTCCCCTCCTCCAAATCCAGCCCTATTCCCGGCCCCAGTCCCGTTCTCATTCTCATTCCCATTCCCCGTGGAGCCACTGGCCAGTCGACTGGCAGACCACGCCCTGACCAAGCACAAATAAAATGCTTGGAGCTGATTTGCGCCGCTGCCGACGACGACGATGACGCCAATGCCGGGGCGGCGTCCACTTGTTGCTCGGTCGTGCGCGCCTGTTCCCGAAACTGGATTTTGGGGCCTGACTGACCGCACTATCGAGCACGGGACGGACAAGCGAGGCGTTGACACCGCCCGTGTACCAATCAACCATCGAACCGTGGACAGACCATCGCCCCAGTGCACCACCAACGATCAACGCGACAACCACTCCCACTCGGGTGGTGGCCCCACTGCGTTCGCGCTGCGTTGACTGTGGTTAGTTACCGCCGCAATTAGCGAATAACCTTAACCTTAGCTTCCAAAAAAGCTCAAATCACAACCTGTGCTATGAGGCGCCCAAAGATGCCTAGTTGGTGGCCACTGCGCCACCCGAAATACAGCTCCAAGGCGAGGAAAACGCGCCGGCGAGAGTTCATTTAACCCGCCGCCATGCCACGCCACGCATCGAGTGAATACATCCGAGTGGGGCCCCCTCCCCTCTCCACCACTATTACCCAAAAAACGAAGGGGAACTTGTTTCGGCGCATCTCAATGCCACTTGGAGACGACGACGACTATACGAGTTGCTTATGTCATCGACAGTCGACCAGAAACCCCATCAGCGCACACTTCCCCCCTTCCGCCGATAGTTCCCGCCCAACAACAGCTCCACCAGTTTGCCAAAATTCGCTCTGACCTACTGATTGCCGAAAAAGTTTGCGAAATTTTGCAAAATTCGCAAAAATCCTTGAGTTTCAAGGTGCGTCCTTCACATGGCCCCCAAATTACGGTCAAGGCAAGAGCCGAAGGTTGGCAACGGCGAGGCTAACGAGAATGCGAGCGAGAACGAGATCGAGAGTTGTTGCGTGTCAGCAGAGGTCTCGTTCTGGCAGAGCTCTACATCTGGTCGGGCATATCGCTTTAAGGGATAGGGCTTAAGGTAAAAAATTTAAAATCAATTTTTAGCTCAAGTTAAGTTTTCTAAACAATTATATAACAAAAACAATAAAAATCATGGTTAAAATATTTTAATACATTTACTTTATATTAATGAGCCCTTCCGTTAATGTGTAGGGTGCACAGAGTGGCAACAACCCCTGTTTAAATTCCCGATACATGGCACAAGTTCCGCCTCGCAACAAAGGCGGAGCGAATCAACTGCGGGTCGGGTTGTTGTTGCGCTTCTTTGTTGTTCTTTGTTTTTGTTTTTGTTTTTGTTGCTTGTTTACCCTGTGTATATTTGAGTTTGGCCTGTTGTTTCTGCTACCGATGTTGTCGGCCTGTGTTCTTGTCGTCATGTGTACGTTATTTTCTGGCCGCCTAATGAAAATGTTGCTGTTTTTGTTTTTTGTTGTTGATATAATAAAACACCGTCGCCGCCTCCGCGCTGTTTGTTGTACAAACAAAGCCAAACGACAAGCCGCAAGAACAACAATGCAGTCAAGCGGCCGGAATCGCGCGAGTCGACGCGACGCGATTTTTGCCGTCGCTGTCAGTCGTGAAGGTGGGTCATTGTGAAATGACAGCGCCGAACCAACCAGGGGCGCATACTTTTGCAACCGGCTATTGCCTGCGCCAGAGCGGGACACATGCTGTGCCGGCCGTTATCTGGTGGTGTATGAGACTATAGTGTCGTCTTTGTCTGGCAGCAGCCGTCTTCGCTTGCTGGACGCCGGTGCGCATTTTTGCGTCTGAAAGAAACAGGTCGAAGGCGTCTAAACCCGCGAAAACGAGATTAATGTGAATGCCGTGGTGTTGCTCGAGGCGAATGCCGAAATCCACTTGCTACGGCGGCCTGGGAACCGGTGCCTCGATGTCGGAAAATGTCGTGCAAGTGTTCGCTCGCACCGCATTTGTCGCTGCAAGCGGGCGAAAGCGACGTTAAAATTCGAATTTTACTTGCCGTTCCCCGTGGTGGTATAGTAAACGTCAAGGATGTAATAGTATAATTACATGTCAAATAGGGGGAAAATCCGCATTTTACGGACAAGTGTGTGTTTAATACACATTTATTAATGATATTAAAAACAGCCATTGGCGGAAATGGCCGAACGATCGAATAAATGGAATGGCAATTGAGAATGAAAAACGATGTTCCCCAGAAAACCATTGGGGCCTCTACACAGCAATTCACCTAAAGTTGACTCCGAAATGGTTAAAAAACTCTGACACCGAAAAACACTTTAATTATTAAAATAAAAATAACAACTATATTTAAGTCTTTTCGATTTATGGAAGCTTAATTTAAATTATTTAAAAATTGAACAATAAAAATTTGGGTAACATTATTTTTAATTAAGATTATTTTGACCAGCTGAGAAGTTGCGTTTTATATGTGTAATATATTGTACATTATTTTGTATTGTATTGAACGATAAAATTTGGGTAACATTATTTTGAATTAGGATTATTTTGACCAGCTGAGAAGTTGCGATTCATATTTATGTGTAATATATTGTACATTATTTTGTATTTAAAATTAAGATTATGTTGGCCATCTGAGATGTTTGCATTCATATGTGTAATATATTGTACATTAATTTGTATTGTATTGAACGATGAAAATTTGGGTAACATTATTTTGAATTAAGACTATGTTGACCATCTGAGAAGTTTGCTATACATATGTGTAATTGTACATTATTTTGGTGTAGAACGGCGGCTGGGATGAAATGTGTTGTCGTGGGCGGCGGCAGTTCTAGTTGTAGGGTGAGTTTGATCTTCACAATCTAGTATACGCAACCGAGCCTGGTTTTTCCGATTGCGCTTGCCTTGGAAGCTGCTGTTCTCACAAGGTCCAGCCGGGTCCGGACTGCCGTTTCTGAGAATTCCCACAGGATTGTTCTCACCTGGGTACCTGGCGAAATAGCGAGACGTGTCCACTTGCCTCAACTTCTTCTCGCAGAGCAGCGCCCTCTCCTTGCAACGCAGTTTGTAGGTTGACTTTAGGTATCGAAGACAATGCCAGAGTTCTGGCCAGGGGACCAAGAAGAGTACGCACAATCTTACAAATCCGGAGTGATCGGAGGAGTTGATAATCAGTAAGTAGGCCACTGTCCTTAGCAGGCGAAAGTGAATACTGCGAATGATCCGGTATCGCCACAGAAAGCAGATCTTCTTAGCTCCAACTTGGAAAATCCAGACGCCAACCAGCAGAGTCAGGATCACAAAAGAGGACCGCTCCTCGTAAACATACTTGAAGTTGGCCTTTAGCGGACAAAGACGAGCAATGCTGGGATTTTCTTCCCATGAAAACACAGCAAGAAAAACAACGAAGACGGCAGCCAAATGGGCGCCAATTGCTCCTGCCGTGAAGTGAAGCATGAGCCTCGAATATGCCAGGTAGGGGCTACTGGCCCACAGAGCAAGCCCGAATATGAACTGGGAAACGCGCTCCAAATCGCAGGAAATTACCGTCAGGGTGAGCACAAACTTACTGTTCGTGCAGATGCAATAGTATTCTTCATTGTGCACACTCAGCGAGATGATCCGATCCGTATTCGTCCCTAATCCCAGAGGTTTTCCCTCAAAATCTTCCTCGAGTTTTTGGGGCACCAGGTCAACTTCTTTCATGGAGGACGCCTTGTACTGCTTGTAGTCCTCGTCATCAGAAATCTGCAGCCGCAGCCGATTAGTTTGGAATAAGTTCCACAAGGACAGCGGCGTGGCTGCCTTGCTAAATACATGAACGCTATTGGGAGCGTATAGCGATTGAAACATCTGGACATCCTGGACGTGTGGCTCATCCGGATGCAAGTAGGTAACCTTAGTGCCGAACAAAGATGCCGGCTGCAATGAAAAAAGAAAAACAATTAATAAATTAGCCCACATGGTGTGGATGCCTTTCCAAAACTTTTTTCAATGACTTATCGTTTTGAGAATAAACAACATTGTGTTAGGTAATTCGTAGCCTGCTAAGGTTTTAAATACATGTAACGTAATAATTTAAATACGATATATAGTCATATTTTTAATTTACACATTTTCCAGCTAGTTTAATAAAATCGTATTCTTCAAGGTATTGATTTATTTAAAAGAAATATACACAAATCAAAGAAAATTTCTGCAGTTTGCTTGACTTTTTCGCTGACGTATTGACACTCGTAACTTGAGCGGCGTAAGAATGTCTTAAGCCGAGGCTAAGACGTTGGGATTATCCTTCTGAGGTATGCCCACGCACCCCCCGATGACATTGGGACCTCTTAATCCGTCTTAATTAGATTCTTTGGCCCGGCTATAAAAGCATTTTGATGGCACTTGCCGCAGGGCAGGCAAAGGTGATACAAGTCACGGGACAATATGTCGGGCTGCAAAGGACACTGAATATCAAAGCGGATCAAGCCTAAAATGCATCTCAACGGGCCGAGCGGGCCGCAGGCCCTGATGAACGACAGCTCCGGCGGAGATGGAAGCGTCTTTCCCATGGGACATGATTATCCGGCAGAATACCAGCATTTGGTGCATGCCCACTGGCGGGGATTCCGGGAAGCACCGATCTACTATCACGCCGGCTTCTATATCGCATTTTTTGTCCTTATGTTATCAAGTATTTTCGGTAATGGATTGGTCATCTGGATTTTCTCCACGTAAGTCAAAGGAGGAGCTCTTGGAAAATTTAACTTTGAAGAACTTCTGTAGGTCTAAATCTCTGCGAACTCCCTCCAACCTGCTGATTCTGAACCTGGCCATTTTCGATCTGTTCATGTGCACCAATATGCCGCACTATCTTATCAACGCATCCGTTGGCTATATTGTGGGCGGAGATCTCGGTTGCGATATATACGCTGTAAACGGAGGCATTTCTGGTATGGGAGCCTCCATAACGAATGCCTTCATTGCCTTCGATAGGTACAAGACCATATCGAATCCCATTGATGGCCGATTGAGTTACGGACAGATAGTCCTGTGCATTCTCTTCACCTGGCTCTGGGCCACGCCTTTTTCGGTGCTGCCCTTGTTTCAGATCTGGGGTCGCTATCAGCCAGGTGAGTGGTAATAAATATAGATTAAATAACGATTTATTTGAAATACTTCTTAAGAGGGCTTCCTGACCACCTGCTCCTTCGATTATCTGACCAACACGGACGATAACCGGCTGTTTGTGCGTACGATATTCGTGTGGTCCTACGTGATTCCGATGACCATGATCCTGGTCTCCTACTACAAGCTTTTCACGCACGTCCGCACCCACGAGAAGATGCTGGCGGAGCAGGCCAAGAAGATGAATGTCAAGTCGCTGTCAGCCAACGCCAATGCGGATAACATGAGCGTGGAGCTACGGATAGCCAAGGCGGCTTTGATAATCTACATGCTATTCGTCCTGGCCTGGACCCCGTACTCCGTGGTGGCGCTAATTGGATGCTTCGGGGAGCAACACCTCATTACGCCCGTCGTTTCCATGCTGCCCTGTCTGGCCTGCAAGTCGGTATCCTGCCTGGATCCTTGGGTTTACGCCACCAGTCATCCCAAGTACCGGCTGGAGTTGGAGCGCCGCCTGCCATGGCTGGGCATCCGGGAGAAGCAGAACATCTCCGGATCATCTGGCGGTCAGGAGAGTGTGGCCAGTGTCAGCGGCGATACGTTGGCTCTCAGTGTCCAAAATTAAAAACTATAGTGATGGCTAAATGGAAATGAATATGTATTTATGAGTTGATTAGTTCTAAGAGGCAATGAACTGCAAGAGTTCCAAAAATACAAACCAAAAAAAGATGGCATTTAAAATCATTTAGATTTATTTATTAGTATGGGGATGGTATAAAAAAAACCTTTCTTAACAAGTTTTATATCTGATAATTTTGGCATTAAAATATTTTTAAGGAAAACAATATTATTTAGGCATTAAACTATATTTTCATAAATAATCTCCCTATATTTATGAGCAATATAAGCTATGTTTCGGACATAAGCCGTCCTTGGCAACAGATCTGTAAAATGTTCCACAGCTCTGTGTTTAGCTGCATTTTCCGCTGTGGCAATTCACTCATTTCGTATCCGTATCTGTACCCGCTATCTATAGATACAAACAATTGATGAAGGCAAATCAGAACGACAGCCGCCATCCTCAGCACACACTTGCGCCATTTCCCATAGGTGGTGGCAGGCGCAGTCCAGTTGCCAGTCCAAATCCAAGTCCCAGTCCAACCACCGGCGAGGTTGAAGAAGTTGTGCTTCTTTGTTGCTTGCCCGGATCCAACCAATCCGCGATACCAGAGCGCGTTTCAATTCAGCGAATGTTCCACACGCAACCAGGCCAACAGAATTGCTAGAAGCGGTTTACAACATTTCTACGCGGCCGTTGAAAGCGATGATTGGCTAGCCCAGCAAGAGGGCGGCGGGCAGTGGCGGGGGCGGCGAATCCAGAGCGAGAGGAGCATAGCAACAATGTTGCAGTTGTGTGTTTCCCACACATGCACACACGCAGACACACCATGACAGCGAATAGACCACGCCGCGGCCGTGTGGAGTGAGTGTGGCGCGGCAGCGGCAGAAATGGGGCTTCTTCTTGCTCTTTAAGAAACAACAAACATTTATACTAGGTCTCCAGGAGATTTAGCAGCGCACCGAGCGGCCAGCCAGCGATTAGATTTTCAAGGGAAACTCAATAGAAACGCCGTTAGAAGCCGCCGCCACAGGTGCGAGCGAGACCAGCGTAGAGAGTAGAGAGGGATTAGAGAGATAGAGATGTGCCTGCACCCAGCTTCCCTTTCTTTCGGTCTGTGATGCTCACTCCGGATAATCCAATTTGCGCCGCAATTCGATTCGTTTGTTTGCGACCGGGGGCTGTGTGCTGTGTGTGTCGTTTTCGACATTCCTCTTATTGTATGCCCGCCGCCAACTTGTTGCATGTAATAATAATAATAACGAACGAAACGGTATCTCGTAGCTGTTTAGTGGATGATTAAACTGAATTTAATCGTTTGCGAACAGGCGCTCAGCGGCACGAAGAGGCTGTGTCGGCCATTATAGCCGCTGCGTTTCTCGCAGTGAAATCCATACGAGTTTAAATTGCCCACAGAATGGGCTGCGCAATGTACGGTCGTCTCGCTTCCTCACTCGCTTGAACGCCCATTGACTCCCAGTTGCGAATTTGCTGCTCAGAACCGTTCTCGATCTGGTGCATTCTCATTATATTTTAAAATCATCTCAACTTGCAGCTCCTGGCTTTTAAGAAAGAAAATATCTAACAGAAAATTCTAATATGTTAAAGTATATATAAATAATAAATACTTTTATGTTTTGTATAAATATTATATGAAAAAGAATAGATAATTAACTATGAGAATATAATATGACAATCTTATGGAAGAAATTGTATACATATAAGAATTGGTGCGTAGCTAAAAACCATATTTAGTTTACCTAATTAAGATAATAAATCAATTTACTTAATTTGAAAATATTTTCTCTCACAGTTGCATCACATTTCCTACAAAGCACCCACAGCCCGTAAACAAAAACTGTCTCGCTCCCTCACTCGTTTAAATGCCAATTGAATCCCAGTTGCAAATTTGCTGCTCAACGTCGTTCTCGGCAAGGAGAACTTTTATTTTATTTTAAAATACAAATCTAAGAGTTTTTAAAGAAAATATCATCGTATTTTGTTAATGTTTAGATGAATATACATATATTAAATTAAATTTTATAAAAAAACGAACCCGACTTGACTTTGAAAGAAAACTGAAAAATCCTATTAGATAGTATATGCAATGCATATTATGCACATCGCGGCTAACGCATAATTTTGCATATGTACCACATAATAGAGATAATTATTTCTAAGAGTAGAACAAATTAATTTAAATAAAAAGAAAATTTAAAACATATTTTAAATTTTTTTTCTCTGGCAGCTGCGCCACATTTTCCACAGGGAACCCAGTGAGCCCGTAGACGAGCAGTGTCGTCTCGCTTACTCCCATGGCCGACAGACGGGCATCTGAGAGACTGCTGTCTCCCGGCATTAATCGTCTTTCTATGATTTTGGCAATCCTAATAATGCCAATTCATGGGGTGGGCGCCTGTTAACTAGCAGCAGGCTTACAGCATTAACATGACGGAAATCGATAACGGATGACGGCGCGAAGTCAACGCGGCAAGGCCAGGTTTCGGCCGCTCCTGCGGCTCTGTTAACATTTGAACGTTAAAAATTCGATTTTATAGAATTCCAGCAACGCCCAGAGAGCGAGAGGGATGACGACGCGACGGCGCGCCGAAAAAGAGCTAATTACACACCAATACAGAGGCAAGCAGGCGGTAACAGCGAGGGGCGGCGCTAACAGCCCAGCTGCTACACATTCTGCGCTCCTCTTAGTTATTATGTCAGATCTGCAATGTGCGACTATAAAATACGTATGCCCGAATCGCGGCCGGCGAGAATTTATTGGCTCGTCGCCCCCGGCTCGGGGGTGTGAGTTATAAAATTGATGGCATAAACGTCTCGAATTTATAAACGGCGCACCCGCGCACTGCTTGTGCATTTGCTCGGCGCCTGTTGCCATTTTTCGAGTGTATGGTAACATTTTGAAGTCATTCAATGCGCCCCAGACTGCGCTGCCGCTGCCCCACCGATTGCTCCGGGGGACAGTGGGGTTTGCCCGCTGCCGCCCACTGCCACTGCTGCTGGCCTGGTGGGAATTTTCGGTTGTATGTTGGTAACATTTTGCGTCTCAAAATGCTCGGGCACACCGACGGCAGCAGCAGCTCTGGCAACGCCTGTCGCGCCATCTCGCTCACATCCGCCGGCATGTTGGAATTTTGGGGCGGCATTCCCGACCGCATATTTCGGAATCTCAAAACGGCAGCATTCCACGTCAGGGTTGTCAGACCACCGGACGGGATCGAGGCGCTACAGGTGGCCGTCGCTGTGAGTGGCGCGCGGCAACCCTGGCCGAGCGCTGCGTTCCACGGCCACTGTGCCGCATTCCGCGCATAACGAAGCCGTCTGCTTTCAGGTCTGCTTGCCTGTTCGGGCAGCTGAGTGAAATTTCATGCAGCGCGATTCTCACAAATTTCGAATTCCCCACATATTTTCATGTCTGTCGTGCCGGCGGCCTTTGTTCGTGGTATTGTTATTGTCGTGTATATTTTCTCACTGCGCGTGACTGTGACGTTGTTGTCCGAACGTAACTGCTTGCCTCTCTGCTGCCCCCACATTATCACTGGGATGTGTGGGTGGGTGGTGGTGACCTTGGAGTGGGGGTTTACGAACGTGATTACTTGCATATTATAAATTTGTATTATTTCCCTGCTCTGATTAAAATTGTTTTTGAGTCGGAAA